>APFE030344333.1:73472-87449 GCA_000404065.3 Pinus taeda | reverse complement strand
CAACTTTAAGCCATCTATCATTAATGAAATGAAATGAAATTTTAACGTCCACGAAATTAAACATAGTCTATGGGACTAATAGCTTCCTTGTTTTTTGCCTTTGCAATTCAATCCTCTTATTATTCAAATTAACAATGAATTGGTCCAATGTTAGAATCTTCTAACAGTCTCCTCACTTAAAAGACAATGCCAAGGAACCGATGTTAACATATTGATGTAACTTTCTCTCGTGTCTCTAAGCATCATATTCCAAAATGAAATGTTTTTCATACACAACTGTTTTTCCCAAGCTTCTTCCACCTTAGTTTATGCAAGTAGTTCTTAATTAAACAATAAGAATTTTTGCTTTCCATGGAATGCTAATTCCAATGTACTCTTTTTGTAGGAGATCACAAGTGGGATTAAATCTTTGAATATAGTATTTCTTATTTCTACTTAACTCTTTTCTCCATATACACTTATAAAACTTCTCCATAACAAAACTCTAAATCCTTATTGTTTGTAAAACATACATTTAAATAAATATATTCAAACCGTTTCCGTAACCATTTATTTATATATATATTAAAAATTGACACAGAGATGACGTGTAAGATTAGTTGGTGATCGTTGTGAAGTTAGGGGCGTTAGAATACCTTTTGTCAATTGCCGCTAACTCTGAATTTAAGAGCCCAAAGTCTTTTCCTCGAATCACGTGTGCCGCTCAATAATCATGGTAAAGTCCACTAGAGTAGCTGTGAGGCAATAAATTGTTGGCCTGTGACCTTGAATTGGCTTTAAAAGCCATTGACTTGGTTTTGATTCTTAGCGTGTAAATTTTCAAGTTAGATTGAATTGGTTTTAATTTTTGGGTGTAAATTTCCATGTTGACGTGCATGTGATAGTATCATTTATTATTAAGTTTTAATATTGATCGTGGTTTTAATATGATTCCCTGTAGGTTACAATTGAATTGTATATTTATTTGATTTTATATGCGAGATATTTTATTGATAGAATTTTTGAGTTTTTCCTTAATATTCTTCGTCATTTTATTCGAATTCAATTTGTTGGGAAATTATTATGTCTTTCACCGAAGATCATTCCATGTTTATAAGAGTTAACTAATGGTTGGAGAAGTTTCTATCTACTTTTATTTGTGCTTTGATTAAAAGGAGCAGAGTCAATGAGGAAGGAAAAGTCTTTAAAGCTTATTGATCGGAGCCTGAGTTAAAAAAAAGTTATAGTGTATGGTATTTTTTTTATGGATTATTTTGTAAGTGAGTGGAGAGGTTTATTTTATAATTTAGTATAAGAGATATGTAAGTATGTTTGTGTTTAATTTAAATGTTGGGGTATATATATAAAATAAATAAAATATAAAATGAATATTGCGTTGGTTTGTTTAATTAAGAAAAATATATCACTCTATTTTTATTCTTTATTCTTATTCTCAACAATAATAATATTTCAATGTCTATATGAAAGAAATTAATTTTTATATCAACTTATAGAGAAATAAAGCAGTTAAAAAACCTATATCCACTAATACTAAAGCAATTGAAATAATATATATATAATATATATATATATATAATCATATATATATGTGTATAATATATATATATATTATAGTAAATTTAAAACATTTTAAGCAGTCTCATTATTTTATGCCTACATAAATCTTGATCCATTTTATACATTAAATAATGCAACATAAACAATGAAAAATTACAAAGCTCTCTCTCTTTTTCTCTCTCTATATATATTCAGAGGATCAAATATGTCAAGCTATAAATGTGATCAAATATATCCAAGTGCAAACATTTTATTCAAATTTCGCACTCTAAAAGAAGTTTTCACCTCAAAATATTTGATCCCTCTCTGCTCTTACTAGATCCATGGTTAAGATGGATCTATACTAGTTATTATAGAGTTAAAAAAAAACTTAATATGAGGAATTTGTAATTCAATATAATACAACTTATAAAACAAGACACTTGTTATTAATCAAAAGCAAGATAGGAAGATTATAAAGTCTGGGAAGATTATAAGTGTAACCTTGCAAGTTGAGATAAGTTAGGTTTACAAGAAATGACTTTCCGTTCTCATCCAAAAATCCCATAAATACATATAGTAAAAACAAAATATAATTATTGACACTTTATTAATTACAAGGATGTAATCAACAAAATTAAGAATTCATGGAAGATCACTATTCTAGCTGAGATTCTACAATAAAATGATTATGAAGATAATATGAGTTGACAAGTATGATGAAGAAAATTTGAGATATTTTTTAAGAGAAATATGAATGGGAAAGTTGTTTTTCCTTTCACCTAGAATCTCTATCCTAGGTGAGATTCTACAATAAAATGATAATAAAAATAACATGAGTTGACAAATAGGATGAAAGAAATTTGAGATATTTGTTTTAGAGAAATATGAATCTAGAGAGTTGTTTTTTCTTTTTTTGCAAAAATGAGAATGTCTTTTGCAATGGAACAATTTCAAACATATAATAATAAGTTGAAGGATATAGAGGAAATCACTATCAATTAAAATTTGATCTCTATTCATCACCTTTATAAGGTGAAGTTATATATATGAGGGTATGCTAGGTGGGAACTAGTAGTTTTGTTAAGGATGCGTGAGAGAAACTTGTTATTATTCCTTGACTTGTTTGAGATGAACAAGAAAATCAATTATAAAACTCTATACTTATGCAAACACAATATAACTCAAAGTAGTGACATGGTAGATATATGTTGATATGGTATAACAAGCAAATTAAGACTAAGTCAAAATGTTGAAAGTAAGAAGTTATAACCAATTTGTTGTCAAATAACACTAGTTATTGCCATGTCAAATCTACAATCATGGAATTCTCTAGTTTTTCATTACACTAAGAGAAATCGATTGCTTTTATAATTTAATTCAATATGTAATAAGTATTCAATATGTAAATTCTCACCCTTAGAATTTATGGTCTTCCTAAGATTCATAAAGAAGGGGTCCCTTTGAGACCTATTGTCAACACAACGTCTGGGCCTACCTATCTTCTTGCCAAGTTCTTAGTTCAGAAGCTCAAACCTCTAGTTGGCTACACTAGCTCATTTGTTAAGGACTCGACTTCTTTTGTCAACCAACTTAAAGGTATCAGACTTGAACTAGTGGATTTGCTTGTTAGTTTTGACGTTATTTCCCTTTACACAAAAATCTGCATCAATGTGGAAATCAATGTAATCAATCGTATTACTAATAATGATACTGCCAATTTGGTTGGTCTTTGCCTAACTTCCACCCTTTTTAGTTTCTAAGGTGAATTTTTTGAACTGACCTGTGTTGTTGCCATGGGTCCTTCGCTCTCCCTGTTGTTGCTAACGTATTCATGGATGATTTTGAAACCAAAGCTTTGGCCTATACTCAATTTTGGCTCAAGCTATGGAAGAGATTTGTAGATGATACCTATGTCATCTAGCCCCATGGTCGTGAAAAGTTGGATTTCTTTCTTTCTCACCTTAATTCTCAAATAGACTCCATCAAATTTACGATGGAGGTTGAAGTAGATGGCAATCTTTCTTTCCTTGATGTTCTCCTCTCCAGATTGGACGATGGTTCCGTGTCCCACCAGGTGTTTCACAAGAAGACTCAAACTGAACAATATCTTCATAGCCAACTCTCACCATTTCCCAACGCAAAAATTTGGTGTTCTAAACACCTTGCTACTCATGCGCTGAGGGTCTCAGATGAAAACCACCTGGATGAAGAGAAATCCCATCTTCTTGATGTTTTTGAAAAGAATGGATATAGTATGCATCAAGGTCTTCTGGCTTTTCAAAAATCTAATAAGGGCCCTTCAACTAAGAAGTCCCTTGATGAAGATTCTTCAAATGTTCTTCTTCCTTTCATCCATGAAACCACGAATAAGATTGCTCATGTTCTTAAGCAAAATAATGTATCTGCTACCTTCAAGCCCCTTAATACTATTAGGAGCTCCCTTAGATATGTTAAGGACCCGATAAACCGTAAGGACATGAAAGGGAATTGGAAAGCATGATGCAAACATCAAGCATAATCGTTCCCGCTCCTCAGCTATTGCTAAATATGCGGAGAAAACGAAACACCATGTCTCCATTAAAGATTCTAAAGTCATTGCAAATATTGAAAAACGGGCCAATAATCTCAATAGGGATGATGGTTGGAAATTGAGAAAAGTTAGTTTTTCCTTTCTTTTATTTTTCATTTATTGTTCTTCATATATATATATTATATAATATATTATATATATTATATAATATAATATATAATATATATATATATATATATTAGATATAATATAACTCTTATCCAATTAAGGAGTTGTCTATATGCGATTTTGGAGATTCCGGTGACGAAATCCGGTGGAAGAAATTGAGTTAAATCTTGATTGTTGGCAGTTAAAATGTTTATTTAACTCCATATTTGGATTGAAGCACCCTCAAAAACCCCTGGATGCTTTGATTGTGCAAAACTAGCTCATCAAACTTACGATTCAAATAAATTGGTGCGGATCTGACCTGAAAAAAACCCCCGGAAAGCTTCCAAAAAAAGTGCTATATACAACTGCATCAATTAATAATCTTTAATTAATTTCATTTCAACCGATTTTGTAAAGAAGCATTTATATTTTTTGAAAATTAATTTCATTAAACATTTTCTTTTAAAACTAAAACTAGTTTTTCCAATATTAAATATTATTTAATAAATTAATTTACTTCTTTGGGTATTCAATGCTTATTAAAACTAGTCGTTGGTGGTTAGTTCTTTTATTAAATATATATTTTCAAATTCTTATTAAAAATAGTCGTTGTGGCTAGTTTTTTATTAAATAATATTATTTTCTTAACTGGCATGGATTTCTGTATTTTCACCTTGGTCTTCCACAGAAAAGCACTCTATGTGACTTGAAAATCACTATAATCACAAAAGTCAAAGATATTAAAAACAAAACAAAAACAAACAAACAATACTATAGATTACAAAGTCTAGATCAAAAAAAATAAAAAAAATAAAATATTCCATATTAATAAAATATGATATAAAACTATTTAATTATTAAATGGAAAGAAAAAATACAACTTAAAAATAAAAATACATTGAATTAATAATTCGAGACTTCATTATCAATATTTTATTATTTCTTATTCTTAATTTTAATAATTTGAATTCAAAATTATTATAAATTATATAATATATTTTTTAAATAATAACAAAATAATACTAAACTTTGATTTATTTTAGTTTAAAGAATATAAAAGACACATCAACTAAATTAAAATTTTTAATAATGTATACTATTTTGCTTTTAAAACATATATATAAAGTATATATAATTTATATATATATATATTAATATGGACTTTATAAACGAAATGTGATTGTTGTTGTTGTTTAAAATACATTTTTAATGCATAAATGGATCCAGAACTGTGAAGAAATCTTGGGGCACTCAAATTCTATTATTAAACAACTTAAACTCAAGTTTTTAGAAATCTCTATTGGATTTTTTTAAAATTAACCAAAAAAAAATGTTGTGAAAAAAATAATTTCCTATATAAGTTAAACTATGCCTATATATATGAATGAAAAACAACTATATTTATTATCAAAATATTTCTCAAATTGTTTTATTTTAGTTTTTCAAAGCTTTTAAATTATTTTATTTATTATGAATTTATATATTATTTATAAAAATTGGATTTTAAATGTAGGAAAGGAAAATAGCAAATTAAACTTAATTAATAATTTTTATTAGCAATATATAATTATCAATATAATTTCTGAATTCAGACTTTAAATATATAACTATCAATATAATTTCAGAATTCTAACAACTTTCGGCAATAATCACATAGGAGAGGTTTTGTCAATGTGTTTCGAACCAAAGTGTAGTTCATCATCAAAACAAAATAAACTACACTCATCCATAAAACATCTCTTATATAATTATTGCCAAAAAATTTCTCAATATCCATATAATATTATTTTTAAAAATTAAAATTTAATATTTATAAATCAAAACTAAAATGATACATTTTCCAAACTTAATATTTAATATATCAAAACTATAATAATACATAAAACTTGATATAGATTAGACAATTTTCGAACTTTAACATATATTAATTTTACTTTTAAAATACATAAAACTCCAAACTCAAATATTATAATTAAATCCAAAACTAAATAATACATAAAACTTTTAGATAGATTGTAAGACAATTTTCCAAACTCTTAACATGGAATATATTTAGGCAACTTTGTTTTTATAAATAATACATAAAACTTTATATAGATTATCAGACAATTTTCCAAACTCTTAACATATATATATTCAGCAACTTTGTTTTTATAAAAGGTTTTGGAAAATATGTATAATTTGATGAAACCTGAGAAGAAAAGAGGTATTAAAGCCCATCTCCTCTCAGTTTTTTCAATCACACCCCGACGTAGTGGTTCTCGTGAATCTCTCTCCATCATTTAAACAAAATATGTTATATATATAAACTAAAAATCATATAACGTTATTGAATAAACCTATACAAATATTAGTTATTATATGAGCGAATTTTTTACTCCACCTCTTAATCCGTAAAATCTAATTTTATAAACTTTTATTTCAATAAAGCGGCTTATACAAATATTCTAATTATTACAAAGTTATTAGTCCGTGCCTCCGGGCGCATGGCAGGACATTAGCGTCGGATCGGCGTTGGGACCATCTATTAATTTCACCAGTTGACCGCTTTTTTTTGTTACTTCAATTTTAACCAAAGTTTATTGGAAACAATTTTGCATTATGAAAATTTTAACCAAACTTTTGGATTTAGCCTCTTATTGCAGGCTTCACGTTCCCCAATGCTGTTTTTAGCGAGGGGAAGAGATTTTATCCTAAGTTTTTAAACTGGAAGGAGGGGAAGTGATTTCATCCTAAGTCTTTAAACTGGCAGTTGGGGCAGGTTACATAGATTACAAGCTTACACTTGTCGTCACTGCTGGCTGCCAGGGTTGTTTACAGGTGCCGAGATGGGTTTGTTCAGGCTGCTCAGTGCGCTTGTTTGTTCAAAACATTCATTGAAATGATCTCAGAACCAAAGAAGGCTTTTGTTTGTTTAGAAAGGTAACCAATGCCCTTCTCTAGCGTCGAGGTCTAAGTCATTTGGTCATTGAGTGTCAGGGTCTAGCCACTCTACAACCTCACAGGGTTTTCTCCAGAGCCATGAAGGTTACGCTCACGGAACTTGTTCTGTGTGCAGGTACACTAATCCACTTGATTGTTGCTAATCCTATGAGGTTTAAATTTCTATTCTTATTGTATTAACAGTTTTATATTAAATTCCTAACCAAATGTACCGCCCGTGCAGGTGGCTCTTGCAGTTTTCAGATTTGAATCCACCAGCGAAAGTGGGCATGTGGTTGGCACTTCTTTAGGTAACCATTGAAAGCTACCCTTTAGAAAACACCAGCCTTGAATCCTTCCTAGGGAGGATTATTTGTGGGTTTAACGGCAAGATCTTGCTTTGGCAGACACAGGTGTGCATGGTGACTCCAATGTCTCTCCACAGGTACAGTAATGTCATTGCAGCTTGTTTTCCAATGTTTTCAACAAGGAATTTCTCTCTAACCGTGTGCCTGTCTCTGCTGGCTAGTAGGCTTTTGCCCAAAACTCCTTTACTAGACGATTCGGGTTTCAGTTCAATGTTCACCATTATTTTGTGGTAACTTACCTTTAACTCTTGTGTTTCTTTATAAAGATACTCATAACTTTTGAAGATTATGCGGACTTCAATCATGGCTCTGAGGCCATACTCTACAGGTAGTCTTGTTATTGTTGCAATATGGTCCTTTTGCTTTCACTGTAATTTTTTAATAAACTAAAAGGGTAGTTTTTCCGCTTAGCCGCATTTAGGGAGCCGTAGAGAAGAGCGGGTATGCCCAGATAATTCCTCCCTTCACTTATTCTTTTCTCTAGTTATTTGTTCATTAAAATATACTCCCATAGTTTTTATCTAGCACTACTCAATGTTGACAGGTATGAATTCTCTTTTAGCTTTTGACAAATCGCTTTTTCCTTTTCTAGAAGGTTCCTTCTCTAATTCTTCAATTTTTGCTCCTTTCCAGATGCAGTAAACTTCACCTAGGGTCCTCAGCCTGAGTTCCTCTAGCTACTTAAATTATAGAAGTTTTATTTTAATTATCTGAGCTCCTCCACGAGTTATGGTTTTGTGATTGTGTACTGTCAGGGTTTTAGAATATAAATTAATCGACAAAATTGTCATGCAATACAATCTGTATTGGTGTATTTATTATTTATCGATGAACTTCAATATGGTTAGTGAACTTAAAAACAAACGCTTATGGAACATTGGTTAATTTTGATTATTATTGAAACAAGAGACTCATGTTTTTCCTTTTGTTGTTTCATTTGTTTGTTGTTAACACTAAACATTTATTTGTATATATATGTGTATGCTTTATGTAGCAACGACCAATAACTGAGTTTCATTAACCGGGTATCACTAGTATCTGGCAAAATACTTCAAGGCTCTTGTCTCTACACCCTTAACACTTTAATTGCCTAGGTCGTAAGACTGCTTGGGGCTGTTGAATGTTTCAGATTGGCCCTGGACTAAATTCTGTTCATACCTTCTCAAAATGGTCATACACTTACTATTTAAAACGAGAACTCAACAACAAACCCTGCACAGAATTTGCTCTTTTCAGATTACCTACAGAGGTTTATACGGAAGGGGTTGAAATAGAAAGAAAAATTTGTGGGGACTCACTTACGCCGTTGGCTGTTGGTTACTGCTTACTGGGCTTAAGCCCTAACCTAGAGTTCCTTTTTTAGGAAAACAATGAATACTGATTTCTGTCACAGAATGTCATATTATATTATATATATATACATATAGAGATATATATATTGTATATAGTTGCCTATTGTAACTACTATGAGACGGTACATTTTTTTATATACACAGAATTCCCATAAACTTAGAAAATAATAGTCTACAGACAATTTACTATTTCAATAGGCAAGCTTTTATGTCCCTTACTTGTGTGCTTACTTAAACTTTTATTAAGCACGCACCATAACCACAATAAAGGAAAAGCTCTTTCCTTACTAGTTTACTTCACTATTCATAACATCAATGTATTTATGTTTATAAGATAACTTTTTTTTATTTTTATTTTCATCACATCACTGATTATATATTACTGTGGTATAATCAATCATATATACATAGATATTTATATTATAGCCAAAGATGTTGTTATCATAGCTAGTCATCTATACAAAGTATTTTTGTAATACAATGTTTACACTAGTTCTGGAGACCAATCAGATAAAGATACATATCTTGTTCAAGCTTAGACCACCATGAAATTCTTAGTGAACAAAGTTCTCTCCTGCGCACCAACGAGAATGGTAGTCTTAGACTTTGCAGAGCAGAATACATCCAAATCCAAAGAAAATGGTTCGTTAGGATATGCATCTTCGCACAGTTTAGCTGTCACATCCAGGGCAAAATTCCTCTCAACAGGGGGCACAACATTAGTAACTAATACTTTTCCATGTAAACATTCACAGTCCTTTGCATAGTGCAGCGGATTAAGCCTGTGGCAGTGCCACACCCATTCACAGTCAAAAGGAGGAACCAATGTGGTCTCAACTTTGGCCCCGGCTAGCAAAGGAAGCCAGCGATTCTCATACCTGCAGGCAATGCAAGAAAATAGTTAGTAGTTGAATTTTCTTAGTATTACAAATTCAACTATCACGAATTAGAAAGCTTTTTCAATTTTGAATCTTTATTTCTATTACAAATTCCAGAATATTTATAAATTTTCTTAGCATTACAAATTCAATTATCACGAATTAAGAAAGCTTTTTCAATTGGGCATCCTTATTTCTATTACAAATTCCAGAATATTTATAAAATCCGACGCACAGTAGCAAAGACGCTGTTTGATTTCACTCTTGTAAATCAAATTTCCAGTATAGCTCTATATTAACATCCATGCCAAAACTGCTGCTATTATAATTTTGTGCTTGGAAAAAGTGCGTTTGGATTTTTTCTTTCTTTCCTATAGGAGTTTGTTTGGCTTCTTTCTTTCTTTCCTTTTTGAACATCCAGACATCCCTGGAACTGGGTTGGGGCTTTGACCCTTAAATTTCTTGTTATTACTAGCAATATTCCTTACATGCAAAATTACCATAGTCGGTTCCAAGGTTTTGACCCTTAAATTTCTTGTACTTAGTAGCCATATTCCTTGCACGGAAAATTAAAATTACCATACTCGGTTCTAGGGTTTTGACCGTTCAATTTCTTGTAATAGTAGCCATATTCTTTACATGGAAAATTACCCTAGTCGGTTCAAATTAATCATGTTTCTGTTAACTATTCTGCTGTATTGAAACTCTTTCTTTTTAACTATTCTTCTGTATTGAAACTTTTTGTCAACTTGGATTTACCAATACAATTTATATTATGGGTTTTTTTAATCATGTTCTTTTTAACTATTATGTTGTATTGAAACTCTCAAGGTTACCTTGAAGATTTGTTTGTCAACTTGGATTTACCAATACAATTTATACTATGGTTTTTTTTTAACTATGTTGGTCCTGAACATTTCATTGTATTGCATATATATTTTGTTGGCAGCTATTTCTTAATTAGACATATTTATGCAGGTATATAAACTTGTTGAAATGTGGTGGCTATCCATAAATTATCTTTTGGTTTAATTTACAAGTTTTATATATAAATGTGTTCCTAAAAATTTCATTGTATTGCATATATATTTTGTTGGCAGTAGCTTTTCCGCTATTTCTTAATTAGACCTATTTATTCAGATTTATAAACTTGTTAACATTTAGTTCCTAAGAGGTTTCTTCCAAGTTACTGTTAACCTTTTGGTAAAAGGTGAATTTGAATTGCAAATTTTGTTTTTGGTTCAATGGCCTACTTTTGAAAATTAAATGTGGAAATCTATGATCTTGCTGGCTCTGGTCATTTACTTGTAGAGGATTATTTACTCATTTTTCAATGAAAGGGTATTCTGGGTTCTTTTTGTTGGACGTGTCTTTCATTGATCAGGGAATTGTTTACAGTTTATATGTTTCTCTCCAGTAATCTAAAACTCTCTTTCTCAGTAGAAAAAACGCCTTATTTTAAATATTAGAAAACTCTGGTAATCTAAAACTCACACACGAAGAAAGTAACCCCAATTTTTTATGGACTACTGTTGTCAATCTCTGATAACTCTTTTGTCGGTATTTTGAACATTTTTGCATCTGAATTAAGCAGGTATCCACAAGATGAGTTCGACCGCCTGGGGAGTGCAATGCCCGCACGAGATAATCCTTCATTTTGTCCTGTGCATTGAGGCATTCTGATTTCTAACTGTATCTTCTCAGTTTCTATTTGTAGTGTTTGGGAGTTTTTTACGTACTTTGGATGACTTTAATATGGATGTATGAGGTTGAAACTCTCCCAGTAGCCTATGGAAAGTGAAATGAAGTCGAAATGCTATATTTTTTAAAAGGAATTGATCATGTATGATGCAAAATGTAAAATCACTTCTGATTTTTTTTTCCAGCCTCAATTGGCAGCACCAGCTTGGCAAAAACCCTCGACCCAATCCTGATATCAAGGCCCTATTTGTTGACCATGCATGTGTGCCTTTGAATGAAGCTCGAACTCCTCCTGCAAATAGTTCTCTTGTTGGTGCACTTTCAAAAGGGGGTTCATTTCCTACTGTTGGTGCACATAGTGTAATTCATGACTACATTAGTTCATAAATTAATTCCTGTAACTTGTAAATAATTTTGTCGGTTGAAAATTTCTTTGTCCTGGAATTAGCCATTAATTTAACATGCATTCAACTATATTGCAGAGTTACTGTCAATCTGACATGCGTTATAAAATTTTGACTGCAGCCATTCCAACCTGCAGCCACTCATCCAAGTGCCCTTACAGGATGGATGGTGAATTCTTTTCCTCCAGCTCCACATACTGTAGTGGTTGCCGCACCATCTTCTCAGGTTTCACAACCACATCCAGGTGAACTGAGATGACCGTATTTTGTGTAGTATATTAAGTTCCATATTTTGGTTTGCAAACATGTGGTAACATGCTTGACTTTAGGTTTTGCCCAGAAAGAGAGATGAGAAAAGATAGCATCTTTCTCAAAGATGATGAGTGTGCCAACATTTAATAGGATGTAAGATTTTAATTGGTTTTTTGTTAAATGACTTCAGCTTCTTTGCTAAAACACCCAAGGACTCCACCCACCAATAGTAATCCCAGATTGGATTTTCAATCTGCAGATTCTGAACATCTTGTGAAATGGATTCGTCCTGGTCAAACTGATGAGGTATGGACACAGGATGCAACAGTTTACACTTTGAGATAGCATCCTTTCTCAAATTTGTCTCTAGGTAACAGAGGGGTTCAGCACGTATTGAAATGTTGCATAAATTGTTTTCTTCTGTAGCTTCATTAGCTTTCGTTGTGTCTTGGCTAAGATTCCAACGTTATAAAGGTGTTTGTTGGTTACGTTTGTATTGGGAATATTTGATGTAATTATTGATAGATTGTGCTGGTTGTTGAGTCTTCTGTTAAACTTTTCTCAACTTTCAACGAGTGGAGTTGGAGGACTATAGAGATCACTCACCTGTGTGTTAGTCAAGCACATGCACATACACATTGCTAGATGGGTTTCAGCAATGTGTTAAGTGTCTTGTGTTATTATGGAAATCACTAAACTGTGTGATAGTGCACATGCACACACACATACTCAGAATTGCTTTATGGGTTTCAGCAGCGCATTAAGGGTGTTGTGCTTTTATTCCAAGATATCACTAGACTTATTTTCATCTCCATTTTGTAATTGTAGGCGTCCTATCCAGCTTCAATTCATCCTCCTAGCATGTACCTGCAAGAAATTCCTAAAATTGTTTCAAGAACTTTTAACCAGGGTTCAAATGTTATGAGCATGGATTTTCACCCACTGCAGCCAACGATACTACTAGGTGATCTATCTCTAATCTCTAAAATATTTTGTTGAATGTGGCCTCAAATATTCATTATATTGGGTGTGCACATTGATTTATCTGTATGTCAAAAGTGTCTCGTCTTTTAAAACTTGAGCAGTGGACTCATCTACCTTATCTGCCAGTTGGAACGAATGTTGGCGATATTGGAATTTGGGATGTTGGTTCACGTGAAAGATTGGCTGTCAGAGCCTTTAGTGTATGGGATATCTCAGCTTGAATTATTGAAATTTGTTGTAGAAGCATAGTTTATGGCCTATTGGCTTCTTGGTCCTAAACCTGCTAATTCAAGGACTGATACCTCTTCCATACTACACTATAACCAGGAGACCTGCTAATTCAAGGACTGATACCTCTTCCATACTGCACTGTCACAGCTTTAAGCATTTGTATTTTATTGTGCCCTGCAGACCCCGGCAGGGACTACCGTCACGGCAGTGGCTCTCTTGTTTAAATATAAATATTTATTTTCAAATTATCAACAATAATATTTTATTAAAAAAAACAACAACAATAATTCCACCATCCATATTTACACTCCCACATCATTCAATACTACTCGATGCATATTCAGACCACACATCATTCAATACTACTCATTATGGATATTCATGCTAACACAACATTCAATACTACATTGCAACATGGATAATGTTGAAATAATAGATTTGGTTGGTATGCTTTGGTAAGAATTTTTGAATTTAGTGATGCATGCTAGGACCGGGATACGCTCGGACATATAGGGGTTATTTTCTTCGAGATTGGGTTGCAGTGTTAGGATGGAAAATAAACATTAATCGTCGTCATTCTTTACGCCGTAGTTTAACAAGATTTGTAGTTTAACGAGATTGTTTTCTCTTTTGAAATTTAAGGAAATTTTGGCTATATTTTGAAAA
>APFE030344333.1:46085-73130 GCA_000404065.3 Pinus taeda | reverse complement strand
AAAAAAAAAAATTGAATTTGTTTACCTAGATTCCAATTGGTGAGCTTAAGTCGATTGCAAATTCTTAGAATATTATGGGATCCGACGGACATATGATTGACCGCGCCCATGTTCGTTGCATCCCAGAATATTCCGAGAATCTGTAATCGACTTAAGATGGCTCCAACTGGGAAGCTTAAGTCTATTGCAGATTCCCAAAATATTCTGGGATTCCAACTACCTTCGAGACAATTCGTATAAACAACTCCTTTCTTTACTACGTGTTGGGGAGTCCTTTCTTTACTACCTGTTGGGGTGTCACTTGGCTCTAATTTATGGGACGATCAACAAATATTGCCTAATCAGGTTCGTGGAGGCCCATCGTTCCCGAAGTTTGTCATGCAGGTGATAAGCATACGAAGTGCCTAGGTGGCTAGTCAGCGGCTGATGGGGCACGTCTTGAAAGGAGGTGGCCTCATCCCATTGGTTGATAGTGTGCTAAGTTATCTAATCACATTCCATCTCTTATGACAAAAATCGATTGGCTGAGTAACAATTAAAATCCGCAAGTGGTCCAGTTTTCTCTTGTCATTTCTGGGTAAGTGGCGATGGCTCTCATCTTGTTGTTATGATGCCGAGCCAAGAAATAATTTTTTATCACGCCACTGACTTTGAAGGGATTATTGACTTTGAGGTTGTGGATCAGCGGTCTGGGCTAGAGCTAGTTTCGACCACCTTGCCATGTGTTGTGGAGCCTACACCAGATCTGGCAACATTACCCAGAAAATGGATTAGATTCCACTGAGGTGGGGAAAAAGGTCAATCCACATTGGGGGAGGAAGAAAAATCTGATCAAGGCACACGAATCTATGCAAAGATTATTACTCAGGGTGGATATATATTGCAACATTACCCAGAAAATGGATTAGATTCCACTGAGGTGGGGAAAAAGGTCAATCCACATCGGAGGAGGAAGAAAACGTTGATCAAGGTACACGAATCTATCCAAAGATTATTACTCGGGGTGGATATATATGTCAACATTACCCACAAAATGGATTAGATTCCACTGAGGTGGGGAAAAAGGTCAATCCACATCGGAGGAGGAAGAAAAAGCTGATCAAGGCACACGAATCTATCCAAATATTATTACTCGGGGTGGATATATATTGGGAATTGGGAATTTAGGACAATGTGGAACGCATCAAACAACGGGTGTTAGTCGGGCCTTGGGAATACACACGAATGATTGGGATCCAAATCAAAGGGTGGATTGAGTAGAGTTGGCGGTCCATCTTACCATACAAGCCAAGGGTGACTGTACTTCTCAATGGATGGTTCAACTTTCACTTTTTGAAGTCAGAGGATATCAATAAGATTGTATCAATTCCTTGGGTTAACAGTTGAGGTTTTTTTTGACCGAGTTGTTTTTAGTGCGATTTTTTGGAAGTTTTTATGGTGGCTTTTTCCAGTCTAATTTCTCTAAAATCCGACAGGAATTTATTGAAATCACAATTTTGATGGGTAATCTCTACACAATCCAAGTGCCTTAAGTGCTTTTTAGGGTGTTGAATCCATATATACAGTCAAAAAATCGGTTTAAATAATGCAAATCAAGATTTCACCTCAATTTTTTCCGCCAGATTCTGGCACCGAATACTCCAAAAAGTCGCACTAGAGACAACTCCTTTTCTGACTATAGATATGGTCCATGGGTTTTGACGCGGCCAAAGACATTCCAAATCGGAACATCCTATGGGTGAAGCTTCCACAACTCTCACTGGAGCTTTGGACCAAAATTTCCATTAGGGACATTTCCAACAAGATTGGCAAGTATTATTATGTGGATGAGGGATTCTTTAGTTTATTAAACAAAAGAGTTGCATGAGTCGGAATTGAAATTGATTATACGAGCAATTTACTAGTTGCTTTAAACATATTCTAGAGCCCCATTTCATTCAAGCAGAAGGTTGATTAATGGGGTGTGCCCTTCAGGTGCATTGGCTATCAAGATGTAAGACATTTGATTGTTGATTTCCCTCTGATGTTTGGGTGTGGTTGTCCATGTATTGGTTAGATTACTTCCAATGTCAGGCAAGGTAGGACCACACAACACCTAGAGGCATGTAGAAATACAAGTAACAAAGAGAACAAGGCACATATAGAGAGGTTTGTAGACTCTCTGGTCACTATGGAGGGTAGTTCGGGCACACGAAATATGGAGTACTTCTCCCCAGCAAAGAGGGTATCCTCTTGTTATGGCCAACACCAACCCCCCTTCCTATTTAGTGTTATTACTAATACTAAAAAAGTGGGGGCCCTTAGTCAAAAATTAGAAAAATTGATTAATGCTTGTATTTCCTTTTTAATAAAACTTACCATTATAAACTTAGGAAAATACCCTTGAAAAATCTAAAAATATTAAGTTTCATGATAAGGTAAGATAAAATCACTCCTTAAAAAATATCACATCGCAAAAAAGGATAATAGGATACCTCCTTACAAGCCAAATTCTAAGATCGTGAGATTGCGATGCGAGACTACATATTGAAAAACAAATATCGCATTGCATGCATCAAAGACCACTTACGTTGAAAAACTCCAAGCCACCAATATACGATGGCGCATATCACAAAATCGCATTTCACAGAAAACACATTAACAAAAATTGTCATATGTCATGCTCATGTGATATTGCGATATTGCGATAGAGCAGCAAAGTGATATTGCAATAGAGCGGCGGAATGATACTGTGAGATTGCGATACAACGATCTGCGATATTGCGAAGAAAATCACAAAATCGCTTCATCGCGGACCTTTCAGATTCATTATTCGAGAAAACTTTTTCCATAAATCGAGACCTGGTTATGCGCTTTAATGCTAATTAATGAGTTAGTTGCCAGTTGTTAATGAAATATGGTTTTGTGCTTATCAAAGAGCCAGTTCACATAAGGTGGTATATTTTTTATGTCTTTGGCATTTAAATATTTCCCATCACCTTTCCTTATCATTACTCTCACCTCACTTGTAAACTGCAGGAACGAAGAACAAAGAACTATACAAAGCTCTGAAGAGAAATAAATGACGCCTTTGTATACAGACACCGTCTGTAATAGAGATGCTGGTGTTACCACTTGGGAAGGCATGTATAATCTACTTGAAGAAGAGAATCTCAAGTTGATCGAGGTTATGGCTACTGCAAGTTCACAGGGGTCTTCTGAGGCATCAATTGCAGATCTAGCTTGTTCGTTCTTGCACTGAATAGCGGCGAGGCCCAAAATTATCCCCTACACAGACATGGTTAAATGGGTATTGGACAACGCTGACATTAAAAACAGAAAATTTAAGATTCAGGGTCAAGAGCTTACAGAATCATTATTTTCACAAAATTTGAGCTTTATATCCACTAAAAGAAAGTGCACAAGAGGCAAAAATCACACTAAGGAAGCCTGGATCAAGAAACGGAGGTAGTTTCCGATGCCCAATTAGCGCCTAGTGCTAATCATGCATCATTGGGCAAAACTTCTTGAAAAGGAAAGCCTCAAATTTCTCAGTCACCTGTAATCCCCGAAATTTGTAAAAAATAACGCTAGAGCTAAAAAAGTAAAACTTAAATCCTAAAACCAGTGGCAATTTTCCGAAATATCTTCAATATGGTATGTATATATGTACAACAACTGCAAACAAGTTGGAGACAGAAGGCTCAAGGAAAGGCAGAATCAATCAAAATAGTAACTAAGTTGAATTGGGATTCTTACTGGGCGTATT
Organism: Pinus taeda; assembly: GCA_000404065.3. Taxonomy (NCBI): domain Eukaryota; kingdom Viridiplantae; phylum Streptophyta; class Pinopsida; order Pinales; family Pinaceae; genus Pinus; species Pinus taeda. The sequence goes on along the minus strand of APFE030344333.1, from coordinate 69,382 downwards.
TGATAAAACCACACAACGAGTCTATGACTCTCAAATGCATCATCAATTCTGCCGAGAAGATGGCACCAGCTCTCGCTGATTCCATTTTTGTAGGACAGTTAAAGTCTGAAATCAGCCAACCGACTCTCCTTAAGCAAGTGTTGAATGCTTGCAACTTCAAGGAGCAGTACAGAAATAGTTAGTTGTTAGTTTTAGATTCAATATTAGTATTAATTTTGCTTTATTTTTGCCTGAAAAAAGGACGGTCATTTAAACCATATCCTACATTTTTGTAATAAGTTATTTTTAGATTTAGTTAGTAGTATTTAAACCCTTCTCATGCATTTAGAGAAGGGTCCTGAAATTTATCAAAAACGTGTCCTCAGAACATGCACTTTTGCACCCTCCGAGGAGGTTTTGATGAATGAATGGAATAGGATTTATTGATATCTGCATTTAATATCTACTACCGATGTTGCACTTCTGTACTCTTAGTGGATGTTGGACTAAGAAGAGATAAATCATTATCGCTCGAATCTCATGAGTAGAACTAGTTATAAATGGTACTTCTATCTCTTAATTATTTATGCCTTTGTGTTAAAGTGACATTCATGTCCAGTTGTTTATATATTGATGCGTGAATGTCTGAGTTATCATTTGGCACTTTTGTACAGTGATAGCTATTTATTTATGCTTAATGTATAAGTAGCTTATTATGTGATATGTTTCTCACAACTGTTTTGTCTAACTTTTTATACGAAGTGGTTTATCTATATTGAATTCTTTTCTCATAACAATTGAATGATCTTTAATCTAAAATCATTTTAGATCACATAATAGAAGGATTACACTCCGGGTTAGTATAGACTTAGATATTTCTGCTTATTAGAATACAATTGCATGTCATTAGATTAGAGTTAGAATTAGAGCATCTCACTTAGGAATTTTTAGAAAGGAAATATCAATTCTTCACACACACACATAAATTGGGAAACTGGTCCCATATCCCCAGTCAGACCCACTATACCAAACGGAAAAAGAGCTGCTAACCAAGGTCTGGACCAGGTGGGTATCCCCCTTGTTGTAGACCTGATTTTCGGGGCTTCAACATATTTGGCACTAGAAGGAGGGCCTGAAACTTTGAATGGCAAGCAAAGTCTAAATCTAAATACCATTATGAGAGTAAATCTCCCTCACCATCTTCCCCGACTTCTCCATCGCATTTAGAATCTTCAAATCCAGAGCTAGAAGTCACAAGAACAACAGTTGTTGCTACAAACCCTGATATTTCAGGACAATCTACTATTGAACCTCCTGAAGTTGAATCTTTGATTCACAAACTTCAACGATTATCTGTATCTCCTCAAAGATCTGATAAATCTCTAGGCAGCGTGACTTCGCAATATAACCCTACTCATCCTCTTACCAGATTAAACAGAAAAAAGTTTGGCGTTCAGCCAACCAAGTTACCTCTACCCACAAGGAAGAGAGAAAGGAAATCTCCTAAAGGGTCCAATAGCGAGACTCTTTCATCACCATCATCCATCTCAACCTCTCCATCGCGAAGTCAACCATCCACTCGTTCACTTCAGATCATTTTCCATCAGTCCACTGGTACTTCCACATCTCCTTCTCAATCATCTGGAGTCGTAATATCCTCATGTTCTCAACCGCAGGGATCATCTTCTGCACTTTCCTCTGTTAGTAGATCACCGATGGCCCAATCTCCATGGAATAACCCAGGGGCAGTCTTAATGCCTGCACCCTTGAGTCAACTACCCACCCATCCTAAAAAATGGTTTCCTAAGTTTAATCCTGAAGCAGGCATCCTAGCGGAAGAACATATAAATAACTTTATGCTATCCATAAATCTCAATGGAGTTACCAACGAAGATGTTGTCGTTCGACTTTTTCCTTATACTCTTCAAGGAGCAGCCGGATCATGGTATTTTTCATTACCATCTAGATCTATCACTAGTTGGGATATCTTCCAAGAACAATTCCTTATTAAGTTTAGTGATGATAGGTCTACGATGACATTGATCAACAACTTGTCTAACCTAGAACCTATTAAAGATTTCAATTCACGTTTCAATAATCTGTTAAACAAAATTCCTACTGCTTCCAAGCCTAGTGAAGAAGTGCGAAGTGAACGGTACATCATTTCTTTACCATCAAACATAGCAATCTTTGTTGACAGGGTTAACAAAACAACTTTAGCCGAAAATATGAAAGAAGCAATAGCAGTAGAGAAATGTATTATAGCCCTAGAAAAGAAAAATGCGAAAGAAGAACGAAAATCCAAGAAGGTTACTTTCAAGGAAGATCCCAAGAAAAAACAATCGAAAGATTCGTTTGATTTAGAAGGATTGCAAAAATTTTTAAAGACCATGTCTAACGAGATGGTTGACATTAAGAAACAAGTGGCAAAAACATCTTCTAAAAAGTCGTACAGACCTTTTAAAAGAAACCCTTCGACCGATTCAAAGCCCCCTAATGCTATTACAAGTGCAGAATCCGAAGAAGAAGAAGAGGAAATCGCTACTGAAGAACATACTGATGAAGAAGAAGTTGTAGAGTTACAAGGTATGTGGGATTTCATCATCCCGGATGAAGAGGATCAAGAGGCACCCCCGATTAGTACTCAAAGTAGAAATCAACTTGATCCTCCTCAACCTACCCCTAAGCCAAAGAGCGCAAGCTCGATGACTAAGGATAAAGTCGCATCCAAGAAAACAACACCTAAAGCGACTCAAACTAGCCCAGTCCAAACAGATTCATCAACTCCATCTAAAACGCTGATCATTTCGAATGAAATGGAGTATAATATCATAGAAGACATGAAAAAAACTAGGGCCAACATCACTTTTTATGAATTGAGCAAGTTAAAACACCAGCAAAAGATACTTTTGAAAGAATTACATGTTGTACCAGTTGCACCTTTGCCCGCCGTTGTAGTCTCTCAAGCTTCCCATGACATGGGAATACCTCCAACTAATGTGATTAATAAAGTTGATCCAAACGATATCGCCTTAATTGGAGGAAGGTCAAGATCTCATACTCCCCCATTTCTTCTTACTTATGAAATTTTCAATAAAAATTTGCATAATTGCTTAGTGGATTCTAGAGCTTCATCGAATATTTTACCAAAGTCAATATGTCCAAAATTGAATGTTCAACCACAAAAATCCATTGTGCGCATAGTTCAGCTAAATCGATCGCAAGTCGAAGTGATTGGCAAATTAAATTAGGTTACCATAAGGTTGTCATCCAACCCAAAGGTATGTCAAGTTATCGACATTTTAGTTGCTGATATTCTAGAATTTTATGGCTTAATTCTTAGTAGAGATTGGTTAGAAAAACTTCATTGATACTTTGCAACTAACTAGTCGCACATGTGGCTCCCTTACAATGGTAAACCAAATCAAATAAAAATTGAGCGAGAAAGACATCAGAAATACATAGTAACAGAACTGGAAGGAGAGAATGAACCGGTAGCATACAACAATAACATCATTGGCAACTACTCAGTAGATTCTTTCCTAGGAAATTTTAATGCTCATACTTCACCTTACTGAGAACATTCTATTTTGTCTCAAGTAGAAAATTTCTCTCAAACAAATAGTTCTAAATGTATTAATTTTATAAATAGTCCTGTAAATAAATCTTTATTTTGGAAGTTATTTTTTGACGGTTCTAAGTCTAACGAAGGAGCAGGAGCAGGATGTGTGTTAATCAATCCAAAGGGAAATAAAACTACGCTAACTTGTAGACTCGAATTTGATTGCACCAATAATACCGCAGAATACGAGGCTTTAGTCCAAGGGTTATACAAAGCAATCGGATTAGACATCAAATACCTTCAATTTTTCGGAGATTATGAAATTGTAATCACACAGGTACGTAATACTATACATTGTTTATCAGGTCATTTAAAACATTACCAATCTTTAGTTCAAGATCTGACTGAACACTTTATAGCATTTAATATTTCGTCAATTCCCAAACTCCAGAATGCTAGTGCAGACCTCTTAGCTAACGTAGCTTCCAAGCTCATTCCTTCAGAAGATTTTAACCCTGATCGATTTTCAATTGAATTAATTTTAGACCATCTATTCCTGATAACATTACCAATTAGAGGATTTTTAACGATGATCTTGATATCATGAGTTTCCTCACATCTGAAGTATCCTACACCAATCAAATAATTGACGAAGACCAACATGAAAAACAATTGCAACAAGATAGCACTAACAATGTTATACCTAAGTCAGTAGTCAAGTTAGAATACCTTTATGATTTGAAAGATCAGTTTAAAAGATCTACCAATTCAAAACTCCAAAGTCCAACTTTGAACTATGAATTAGTAAATCTAGGAACTGATACCAAACCACAGAATATCAACCTAGGCCTTGGTCTAGCTCCTGAAGAAAAACTAGCATATATTCATCTCTTGAGACAATACAAAAGTGTCTTTGCTTGGAACTACGATGAACTCATAAAATATGACACATCCATCATCCAACATACTATTCCAATGATATACGATGAAAAATTTGTCCAACAAAAGTTGAGAAAAATCCATCCCAATCTAGAAAACCAGATCAAATCTGAACTCAATAAGTTATTGAAATCAAAAATAATTTTTATCGTTCGACATTCCAGATGGGTTTCCAAGATGGTTCCTGTTAGGAAGAAAAACGGAGACATTAGAATCTGCATTGACTTTTGAAATCTTAACAAAGCCTGCCAAAAGGATAATTTTCCTTTGCCTCCCATGGAACAAATACTGCAAGCAGTCGCGGGGTCAGAATTAATGTCATTCTTGGATGGATTCTCATGATACAACCAATTTTTGGTACATCTCGATGATCAACTAAAAACCACATTCATAACTAAATGGGGCACATACGCATATCAAAAGATGCCCTTTGGTCTGATCAATGTTGGTGCAACATTTCAGAGAGCCATGGACATCACGTTCAAGGGGTTAGTGAATAAATCAATGGTAATCTATTTGGATGATATAACTGTGTATTCCAAGAAACGAAACAATCATCTTAAATATTTAAAACAAATCTTCCAACGTTGTCAAAGGTATGGAATTTCACTTAACCCGAACAAAAAAATAAAAATAAATAAATAAAATAAAACAAATAAATAATATATATATATATATGTATTATATTATATATATATAGATAATAAATAATAAATAATAATATTATAATAATAAATTTAAAAAAAAAAAAATTATTATATGTATATATATATATTATATTATATATATATATATATATATATATTATTATATATATTTATATATATATATATATAATTATGTGTTTTAAGTGAAAGGAAACTTTTTCGAATTCATAGTGTCAAAATCTGGAATTCACATTGATCCTGACAGAATCAAAGAGATTTCTGAAATACCCCTACCTCACAACAAAAAAGCTATGCAATCGTTCCTTGGCCAAATTAACTTTCTAAAGAGATTCGTTCCAGATTTTTCAAGAATCGTGTCTCTTTTGCAAGCAATGATTAAAAAGAACTCAAACTTTAAATGGGGCCAAGATGAATATGAGGCATTCAATTTGATCAAACAAGCAATTGTTAATGCTCCATCTTTAGCAACTCCAAATTTTTCCGATCCTTTTATTTTATATACATTTGCCTCTGAAAGATCATATGCTGCGATACTCACTCATGAAAATCAAGAAAAGGAAGAAGCCCCAATTGCTTTTTTTAGTTCTAATTTACAAGGGGCTGAGCTAAATTATTCAAATGTGGAGAAACAAACTTATGTTGTTTTCAAAGCAATTAAATATTTCAGATCCTTTCTACTCAAAACCCATACGAAAATCATAGTACTGTTTCTAGTGGTAAGAAATCTTTTAGTACAAAAAGATGTGGGTGAGAAAAGAGCCAATTGGGTTACTGCTTTACAGGAATATGACGTAGAAATCAAACCAGCAAGTATTGTAAAAGGTCAAGGCTTTTGAAAAATGCTGGTCGGAGCATCGCTTATGTCCAAAATTCCATCTGCAAAGATACAAATGTACGAGGTAAGCTTAAACAATGTTGACTCATTATACGTTGACATCATTTATTGTCTAAAGAATGGATATGCTCCAAACCTCAATCATACCAAGGAAAGAGCTCTGAGGTTGAAAGCCAAACAATGTCAGCTCGAGAAACGATGTTCTTTTTAGAATAAATTATGATTCTGTTGTCCTTAGATGTCTTGAGAAATCTGAAGCTGAAAAAGTCTTGCAGGAACTCCACGGTGGGCCAGCAAGCGGACACTATGCTGGAGACGCTACTGCTCATAAAATATTATGTGCAGGCTATTACTGGCCCACATTATTCAAAGACTCACATAACTACGTGAGGAAATGTCAAGTATGTCAAACCGTTGATGGGAGACAAAAGAAACCATCATTTCCACTACAACCAGTCAACATTGAGCAACCTTTCAATCAATGGGGATTGGACATAATAGGTGAGATCGTTCCTCACAATTCTAAACAACATAGATATATCCTTACAGCAACATATTACTTTACTAAATGGGTAGAAGCAGTTCCACTCAAGACGGCTAATGCTGAACATATCATCGAGTTCATAGATTAGTTCATAATCACCAGGTTTGGGTTGCCTTATGCTTTAATGTTTGATAATGCATCATATTTTTCTGGTAATGCAATGACTAACTTTGCACTTAAAAGGGGTTTCAAGCTTAAATACTCTACCAATTACTATCCACAGGGGAATGGATTAGCTGAATCTACAAATAAAAACTTAATCAGAATTATTAAGCGAACCATTGACCAAAATCATAAAAATTGGCACAAGTCTTTAATATATGCTTTATGGGCAGATCAAATAATGCAGAAAGCCTCCATCGGCACTTCTCCCTTCAATTTAGTTTATGGGAAAGAAGTGGTTCTTCCAACTCATTTGGCAATTCCCTCTTTGGCCTTGGTTCAATATATTGATGAAGCACCAACTTCCTCCTTACAACTAAGGCAACTAGAAATAATTAAGTTAGAAGAACGACGAGAACAAGCCAAAATAACTCACGCTCATCATCAAGCATTAGTAAAAGCCTCTTTTGATTCAAACATGATATCCAAAAAATACTTTCAGATAGGAGATCTAGTTTTAAAATGGGACAAGGCTCATGAGGAAAAAGGGAAACATACAAAATTTCAACGAATGTAGCTTGGCCCTTTCCAAATCATAGAAGTCATTGGTCCGTCCAATTTTATGTTACAGGATTTAACAGGAAAAAGAAATTCTTTACCTGTTAACGAACAGATCCTCAAAAAATATTTTCCATAGGAGATCATTCTTCTATTTTGTAAATTTGTTTTTATTTCCATAATAAAACTAGTTATGAATGGTTACATTTGAGATTTACGAAAAAGACACAAATTCTCTTTTAGATTTTGTTTTTTCACTTGTATAAATAGAATTCTTTTAGAAAATTGATCATTATTATTGAAAGATACAGTTAAAGACTCAAGGCCTAGAAATGATACTAGTTTCAACTTTGTAAATTTTGATGAAAAGCAACCTTTAGTGGGAAATTGTTTTATATCAATCCAATGAAAGGTATCAATAACAAAATGAAGATTCTTTGTAGAAAAGCTCTTTCCAAAAACTCTACCATTGTCGTCCAGAGCTATCTTAAGGAAATGATGACCTCCTCCCCACCTAGGAAACTACAACGTTCAAAGAACAATCCAAGATACACTTTAACTTAAAGAGTAAGAGGTCTCATCACGAGCCGACTTATCATGATCATAGATATTATAGCTTGCTGACTTTGCCAATACTGCATACCACAACAGGGCAATGACTCAAGACTGTTGCAATCAAAAGACAAGGGGTCTCATCACGAGCCAGCTTGTTCAGCGAAGCTATAAATCAAGTGAATGATTGTGTCATAAATTGGCTATCAAACCAAGACATTGTTCTTTAAGGGTAAAAAAGAAAATGAAAGCAATAAGTGTAGATATGGATTTCTCTTTGAAAATTGTATATTTCTCTAAGTAGGATATAGGATCATTGCTGGGTAACAGGTAACCCTATCGAGGCTATAAACGCCTGCTGGCAGCAGAGGACCTACGACAAATGAGCATATTTAAAACTGATTTACAGAGAAGGCTTTGTTTTTACCTTTATAAACCAAGTAATGATTGATGTAGATACAAAGACTAGCTTGAGGGAGTAAACAATCAAAGTTAAAAATAGAAGAAACAAAATAGCATTGATAGGTAAAAGCATAATGTACTTTGTCTTTCTATAATAAAGTTTAATTTTCTAGAAAATTTTCTATTTTGGAAGTTTAGAAAATTCAACAGAAAAGTAGAGATAACTGGTTCTTCCAAGTGAATCGCCAATTGTTGTGGCCAGCAACAACCCCCCTTCTTATTTAATGTTATTACTAATACTAAAAATGTGGGGGCCCTTAGTAAAAAAAATTTAAAAATTAATTAGTGCTTGTATTTCCTTTTTAATAAAACTTACCATCATAAACTTAGGAAAATACCCTTGAAAAATCTAAAAAACTTAAGTTTCATGATAAGGTAAGATAAAATCACTCCTTAAAAAATATCGCATCGCATGCATCAAACACTGCTTACATTGAAAAACTTCAAACCACCAATATACGATGGCACATATCGCAAAATCACATTTCGCAGAAAACACATTAACAAAAATTGTCATATGCCACACTCCTACGATATTGCGATATTGCGATAGAGCGGCAAATCGATATTGCGATAGAGCTGCAGAATGATATTGTGAGAATGTGATACAGTGATCTGCGATATTGCGAAGAAAATCGCAAAATCGCTTCATCGCAAATCTTTCGGGCTCATTATTCGAGAAAACTTTTTCCATAAACCGAGACCTGGTTATGCGCTTTAATGCTAATTAATGAGTTAGTTGCCAGTTGTTAATGAAATATGGTTTTGTGCTTATCAAAGAGCCAGTTAACGTAAGGTGGTATATTTTTTATGTCTTCAGCATTTAAAGCTTTCCCATCACCTTTCCTTATCATTACTCTCACCTCACTTGTAAACTACAGGAATGAAGAACAAAGAACTATACAAAAGAGTATACAGGATATTATGGGGAAGAAAGGCAAAGCTCCAAGCTCTGAAGACAAAAAAATTATGCCTTTGTATACAGACATTGCCTGTAACAGAGACGTTGGTGTTACCACTTGGGAAGGCATGTATAATCTACTTGAAGAAGAGAATCCCAAGGTGATGGAGGTTACAGCTACTGCAGGTTCACAGGGGTCTTCTGAGGCATCAGTTGCAGATCTAGCTTGTTCATTCTTGCACCAGATAATGGCGAGGCCCAAAATTCTCCCCTACATGGACATGGTTAAATACTGGACAGTCCTAACATTAAAAACAGACAATTTAAGATTCAGGGTCAAGAGCTTACGAAATCATTATTTTCACAAAATTTGAGCTTTATATCCGCTAAAAGAAAGCGCGCAAGAAGCAAAAATCGCACCAAGGAAGCCCGGATCAAGAAACGAAGGCAGTTTCTGATGCGTAATTAGCACTCGATGGGCAAAACTTCTTGAAAAGGAAAGCCACTAATTTCTCAGTCACCTATAAGCCCAGAAATTTGTAAAAAAGAATGCTAGAGCTAAAAAAGTAAAAATTAAATCCTAAAACCAGTGGCAATTATCTGAAATATCTTCAATATGGTATGTATATATGTACAGTAACTGCAAACAAGCTGGAGACAGAAGGCTCAAGAAAAGGCAGAATCAATCAAAAGATTAAATAAGTTGAATTGGGATTCTTACTGGGTGTATTTGGTAAAACCACACAGCGAGTGTATGACTCTCAAATGCATCATCAATTCTGCCGAGAAGATGGTGCCAGCTCTCGCTGATTCTATTTTTGCAGGATATTTAAAGTCTAAAGTCGACCAGCTGACTCTCCTTAAGCAAATGCTGAATGCTTGCGACTTCAAGGAGCAGATACAAAAATAGTTAGTTGTTAGTTTTAGATTCAATATTAGTATTAATTTTGCTTTATTTTTGCCTGAAAAAAGGATGGTCATTGAAACTGTATCGTACATTTTTGTAATAACTTATTTTTAGATTTAGTTAGTAGTATTTAAACCCTTCTCATGCATTTAGAGAAGGGTCCTAAAATTTATCAAAAACTTGTCCTCAGAACATGCACATTTGCACCCTCCGAGGAGGTTTTGATGAATGAATGGAACATGATTTATTGATATCTGCATTTAATATCTGCTACTAATGTTGCACTTCCGTACTCTTAGTAGATGTTGTATTAAGAAGAGATAAATCATTATCGCTTAAAGCTCATGAGTAGAACTAGTTATAAATGGTACTTCTATCTCTTAACTATTTCTGCCTTTGTTTTAAAGTGATATTCATGTTCAGTTGTTTATATATTGATGCGTGAATACCTGAGTTATCATTTGGCACTTTTGTACGGTGATAGCTATTTATTTAAGTTTAATGTATGAGTAGCTTATTATGCGATATGTTTCTCACAACTGTTTCATTTAACTTTTTATACGAAGAGGTTTATCTATATTAAATTCTTTTCTCATAACAGTTGAATGATCTTTATTACCAATTGTTATCTGAAATCATTTTAGATCGCATAACAGAAGGATTACACCCCCGGTTAGTATATACTTAGATATTTTTGCTTATTAAAATACAATTGCATGTCATTAGATTAGAGTTAGAATTAGAGCATCTCACTTAGGAACTTTTAGAAAGGAAATATCAATTCTTCACACACGCACACATAAATTGGGAAACTGGTCCCACATCCCCAGTCAGACCCACTATACCAAACGGAAAAGGAGCTACTAACCAAGGTCCAGATCGAGTGGGTATCCCCCTTGTTGTAGACCTGATTTTCGGGGTTTCAACACCTCTATATTTAAAGGCTCCTATCTGAATTATAACTCAAAGCCTAGACTAAAAGGGACCTAGGGCAATTCTCTAAAACACAAGACAATTAAAATTGAGTGTTGAAAAGCTTTGGATACACACAAGAACTTATCTTTGATTAGTATTCCATACTGCATAGCTAATGACAATGATTTCTCTAGTCCAAGGATGTATGTACCATCCTATTATGGGACATTACAAGAGAACACATCCTAACCACTATATTGGGACATAGAATTGGAATACTTTGCTCGAGAGGAATCTCTTTCACTAGAGCCTCTAACAATCAAGAAGACTTTCTTTCAAGAACAAGAGGTAATTGTTATTCCATAATCGAGGAAAAATGTGACGACCCAAAAGAAATAAGAAATCAAATACAAGAAGATTACATCCTGTGTTGGAGAAATATTAGATCTGAATGCTTGTTTTTAGGAGGATATGGAGGCCCAATACCTTCCATTTGATCATGGTCTCTCTCATGTAGAGATTGGGTCTATTGTGGTTACAAAAATGTGGGTTCTTAGAGGGAACATACCCGCTCATATGCCTTAACATGAAGGGAATGTCCATCAATATGAGGGGCTTGGGATCAGCCCATAAAAGGAGGTCCTTACATGATATCATTATGCTTGGCAACCCTCCATAGTCTTAATCCAAGAAATGATAACAGACAAAAGGAAAGCTAGGGATTTTTTAATCAAAATATGTCATGGATTGGAGGCCTATGTAGTATGTGTTAAGGTACAATCTGGGGGTATTTTGGTTATGTGTGATCTGAAACTTTTTCTTTCAAATCTTACAAAATATTTGTTCGGATCATTTTGACTGGCCAAATGCACAGTTCAAGACATTGTATACACATACTGAACATAAATTCTCATTACTCTAACCAAATATTTTTTGGGGGTCATTTAGATGCAAACAAGATTATAGATCTACACTCTCTTATATTGGCTGAAGAATTGAATTTGATGTTATCAAAGGAGGAAGTCTGGGGTCAAAAAGGCAAGTCTAATCTGATGGAAGAATAATTTAAGACCATATTCGACCACAAGTTTCGTAGGGATATTGTTCCATGTTTTCTCTACCCTACATGGATGAATAGGCATTAAGACTCCAAAACTATAGCAAAAAAACTCGATCGCTACCTAGTCCATATTTCATTGGCTGACAAGTTGAACTATATATTGTCTTGGACATATTTCACAAACATTTTTTATCATCATGTGATTTTTCTAGAATGGAATGGGGAATCTTCTCAGAAGAATATCCCCTTTAAGTTTAACCATGTGGCTCGTGGAGGAGGACTTTGATGACCTAGTCATAACATCATGGTCCAATAATATGAAGTTGGCATAAATGAAAAATATGGAGGTGGTGGCCTAGAATCTAGGTAGACTGAAGGTTGAGGCAAAGGTGTGGGTTAGAAAGTGGAAGCAGGCATTGTTCATGGAATTAAGGGATATTGCTAGGGAGGCGGTGGCTCTAAACTATCCAAATGTTTTGGTATTTCTCTCAGATATAACCAAAAAGGCACTTTAGGAACTTTCCAAGAGGAGACAAAACATATTGAAAATACAAGAGGGAAGATGGTGGATGAAAAGCAAAGCAAATTGGGTGGAAGATGGGGATAAAGATACATGTTATTTTCATAGTTTAACATCGCAAAGGAAGAAGGCCAACACCATTTGGTATATTAAGAGAGTGAAAATAAAATAATAACTAAGCAGTAAGATACACACAATAGGTAGTTTGGTATTTTGGCGATCAATTCAGGGCTAAGGAGGGTTTTACCTTCACAAAAAAGATGGAATTTGCTAATTTTTTCCCATGCATGGTGTATGCAGAGGTTAGCTCGGCTCTATGCAGGCCGGTTTCAATAGAAGAATTACTTGGGGTTGTGAAAACAATGTCTGGAGACAAAAGCCCAATACCGAATGGGTGGTCAGTTGAGCTTTTTCTTGACTTCATAAACATAATGCGTCTTAACCTTCTCGACATGTTTGAAGAACCCAGACTCCAAGGACACATCTTAGGGTCTATTAATGCCACCTTTTTTTGCTTGATTCTAAAAATAAAAATCCTTCTTGCTTTGTCAGATTTTTGGCCCATATCATTATGTAACTCATAGTACAAGATGAACTCTAAAATGATTACAACATATTTTAACAAGCTTTCTCACCCCATATAATGCTAAAGAAATTTGTATTTTTACTCAACCAGCATATTCAAGACACAGTTACCATTGCCCAAGAATGCATCCACTCAATCAAAACGTGTAGGCTAGCGACATACCTAATGACAATTGATTTGATCAAGGCATATGAATACGTTGACTGGGAATTTCTTAGAATGATCCTGCAAAAAAATCATTTTGAATGTAGGATTATTGACTGGATCATGACATGCACTATCTTTGTGAACCTAGTTGTACTTATCAATGGGATTCTGTTAAAAAAAAATTAGTATCACCAAGGTTTTATATCAAGGTTGTGCATTATCTCCATTATTGTTCATATTATTAATTGATGGTATAAGCGAGGGAATTAGAGAAGGAAGGCCACAAGGATTAATCACTAAGTGTGGGGTCACAAGGAAGACTAGCATAACGTGCCTAATATTCGTTGACGACTTACTCCATAGCGATCAAATTAATAGAAATGAATGGTGGGATTTTCATTGTATTATTTCCATATTTGGGGTTGCATTAGGGCTAATTATAAATAGAGAAAAGTCAAAATTGATCAATGACTTCCTAGATGTAGTATCAGTGGGGGCGATTGCCAACATATTCAAATTTAGAATGGTTATGCTTGCTGGAGGTTTTAGGTATCTGGGATTTATATTGAAACCAAAAAATATGAATGTGTGGATTAGGAGTGGATAACTAAGAAGATAGAGAAAAAAAATTAACCTTTGGGCACATAAATGTATGACCTTGGGTGGTATATTGGTCATGATCAAAACAGTCTTGTAGGGAATTTTTTATTACTGGTGTAACAACCTTGGGTTCATGTGAATAGGATAATAAAGGCAAAAAAAAGACCAATGTCATGGGACATGTATTCCAATATGAATGTTGGGCAAAACATCCTAGTGGGTGTTCATTTCAGTTTATTATAACTAATTAAATTGAAAAAGGCATTGGCAAAGGCAAAGAGACATTAATTGACATTTATTTACAAAATTAAAGGAAAATAAGAGAAAAGTGAGATGAAAGGTCACAAGCTTGCATAAGAGGAAAATTGAAGGAAAAATAAAGGAAAATGAATAAAATAGAGGCCTCAATCATAAAAAGGCTTCTGAGGGTCAGTTCACAACTTTGGTTAGCTTTTGGTCAATTTGGATTTGGAATTACTTTCCAAGAGAGAAGAGCACCAAGATGAGAAAGCAAGCAAGAAAGAAAAGGAAGGCAAAGGACAGGCAAGGAAGGTCGGATCAAGCAACTTTAGCAGGAAGAATTGCAACTAACAAGTCACATGTGTGATTTCCTAGTTGGTATGTGAATGCATGGTACATACATTTGTGTATTTGGTTCTCTTGTTGTCATTGGCATTGTTTTTGTTGGATGTGACAGTAGTTTCAATCTTGCCTTCTCATTTCTAGATAGCCACGGTGTGATGGGGTTATTTTATTTGATTGAGCTTTAGATTTCCATATGGTTTTGGAACTGGGTGAGGTGGTCTTAGGAAAATTCCCAAGGGTTAGGGGTGGAGGTGGTTTAATATTTGGGAAGCCCTCGACAAGTGGGTGGAGACAGGAAAATTCCTCAAGGTAATCGTGAAGAAATTATGAGGCATCCAATCTTGTTTTGGGCTTAGCGATCTATTGATCAATTTGGTGGGATTGTTGTAGCTTGAGGGTGGAGGTGGTTTAATCTACGGGAATCTTTGGTTGTTTTCTGCATTGGTTTCTTATGTGATATCTTGGCTGGTTTTGGTGGGATTGTGGGAGCATGAGGGTGGAGGTGGTTTAATCTCTAGGAAGCCATGGTTTTTTTTGTCTTAAATCCTATATTCATGCTTAAAATATGGCACGGGGGTGATTGGCTGAAAGAAAGGTTTGGTTCAGCCTAGTCTATGGTCGGGTGGTATGTGGAGGTCCCTAACTTGGTTGGCTTTTGCATATGTTAATAAGATTTCTTTCCCTATTGTATTTCATGAGTACCTGTAATTTTTATTATGTGGATTTGATGGTTGTTCTATCATGGTTATTATTATGGTTATATGATGGTTATAAGCATGGTTCCATAAGAGGCTCTAACTATGGATCTTAATATGTTTGATTATTTGATGAATGGTTAATTAATGCATGAGATAACATATGTTATTTCAACTATTATGAGAGGGAATTACAGCTTCTTGGTGATTCTTAGATAAGTATCTAGGCCCTATGTTCAGATAATAATTCATGACTTGTAGATTATATGTTCACCATGTGTTTAACGAAATGATTGTCATGGTTAAGCCTGGTTAGGTCAATTTTTTCATCATGTCTTGTATGAATGGCTTTATCTTGATGTTTTTTATCATTCTAGAAAGTCTAATTATGTTTTGGGTAGAGGTCTGGACACTGACTTAGAATTTAGACTCAGAATCTGGGACCACACCCTCTGAATTGGGTAATTTGGGTCAAAACCACACCCAAGCAAACCTATGTGTGTGGTTGGAGGACCTCAACCACATCGAGGCCTTATCATGCATGTGGTTAGAAGCCTAGGTCACTAAAAAGGAAATCCATCTTAGGGTTTGGGCATTAGGGTTGGTAGATTAGCTCTTGGATGTCATGTAGCTCATGAGGAAGGTTAGTAAAGTTCAGGTTTGTCGACTCCACTTCCTTAACTATACTTAGGATGTTGGGTCATATCATAGTAGCCCTCAGCTCATGTTTACCTCAGTAGGCCAGTGAAATTGGGTAGATGTTAGGGGGGTTACATATTGATATCAGAGCTTCTAGGTTCAAACACTTGGACTAGATGGGCTAGATGCATGTTGTTATGTATGCATTGTCATAGTTAAGGTTGTCATGCATGAGTTTAGTTTATGTAGGTTTTTTCATCGTGATGTTGTGGGTAAGTTATGAGGCTGATATGTTGGTCGATATGAAGCAGGTGATGCATATAATCAAAGCAAGTTTGCAACACTAGACCTCGGGGTAAGAGCAGATCATCATATATGTTTGTATATTGGGCATATATGATGTTGGTTAATGGTTTTTATATGTATTATGGTTATATGTATGCATGTTATTCTATCATTGTTGTGGTTACATGCATGATAGATGTTATTTAATCTGTGTGGTCATATGCACATGCGTCGGATGGTCACGAATGATAGTAACTTGTATTTATATGCATTGCAGTCATATGCATGATGATTATGGTCATTGTAGTTGATGTCTTGTTATTGTATGTATCATTCTTATTTGGATTGGCTTTCAAATGGTTATGGATATGATATTCATGTGTGAGTCGATATATACTAATGATAATGTGTCATACTAATCTGGATTGACTTGTGTAGATGTGATAGCCTCCCCAAAGATACATTAAGTTATGAGTTTGATTATGTGGTCTATTTAGTTTATCTAACATGGTATGTTTACAAGTTTTCTAAATGTTTGATTAATTGCATGATATGAGTATGTGTCTGTAAGATGGCATGAAGGAATGATCTTGTTTTAAGATGGTTGTACTAACACAATATGTGTTGAGACAATTGATATGCACTTGATTACGAGTAGGTGTTCGTTATAGTATTATGAATAATGATTGTGAGTTGATTATGACATGTATGTTAGCTTTAGTAAAGCTTGATTTCAAATTAATAGACATGATGTCTTGATCTTGGACCATGTGGCTGACATGTGTGAATAGTTGTAGGGTAATATGCTTGGTATTGGCATGACAAGGTAACAATTGATTTATTTATATAACTAGCAACTAGGTGATGTGACAGTATATAGTAAGACTCAATTGTGATAAGGAAAAAGGTTAAAAAAAAAAAACGGTGATAATTCCTTTGGCTTGGTTTGGAAACGAAAATTTTAAATGAATGAGTGCTTTACATGAATACATGAAGTCTTCTTAACCTTGATATTGTTTAGAATTATGTGGATATATGTTATATTCATGAGCATGTATTTAATAAGTATAACAGTTGGTTTCCAATTATGGTTGGATCCGTTAAGAAATTGGAGTCCCTTGAGAGATGATATGTGTATGTGTTTAGTTACAAGGTAACGTGTGTGGAACAATAAGGTAAGGTAACCTGTACATTGTGATATTTCTATGCACTGACAATTGTGTGTTTATGGCAACATGATGCAAGGAATTGCATGTCAAAAGGGACTAGCATGAAATCTTGAAGAAGGCTAGATTGAGTTTTCCTTTGGAAGCATTGGGAACCTATGGATTTGAGTTGTAGTGCTTGTTAGTTTTGTTCTTTGTGATTTCTTTGTGTTTGATTTGCAATTGTTTTTGTGTCTAGTGCATGGCCATGCCACTTTGTTTGTGGTGACTTATTCATATTGGTTTTCATGTTTTTCGTCTTGTTTTTTTTCTCGTTCATACATTTTATTTTTTGGAGATCTTGGGAATTGGTTGGGGAGAGAGGAAAGTTAATGGATCTTGAGGAGAGATGAATGAAACCCAACAAGTAATGTAAGGCCCGAATGAAGTCTGGTGCATGTATAAGGGAAACTGAAGGAAATAATATGATTACTAGTTGGATTGGTGGGGTTCATTGGGATAAATGGACGATAGTAGGACAGTTATGAGAAAGATAATAAGAAAAGTAAGTAAATATATTTGAGACATCAAATGCCTTGGCTATGTTGAGAATTTTTATTCTCAATGTTGTGTATGTTGTGCATGAATAAAGGGAGTTCTCTTAAATTAGACCTTATGATATATGGTAATTGTGTTGTGATTATGATTATGTTGATGTCTATATATGTATATATGTCTGTACGTATTTCATTGTCGAACAATGTTGTTAGGGATAATGATTGTTTTATGCTAATGTTTATATGTATATGTATGTATGTATGTCATTGTCTAACAGGATCGTTAGGGATCATTCGTGTGGAGGAATGATTTCTTATGTAGGTGAATGGCATGAAGAGCTTCTTGATTTTAAGAGGAAACAAGTTGGAAGAGTAGCCCTGACAGATCTGTGAGTTTAGTATCATGTGGATAATATTTGATATTATATGTTTATATTATGCCTATCTTTATGTTATGGATAGGATATGTTGAGGGATACATTAGCTGAATGAAAGTAGTGCGACCTATGGCATGTTGGGATGTGCACGGATAGTGGAAAGACGCTAGAGGAAAGGTTTCCTGGTAGAGATAGTGTGGTCTTTGCATGTGTAGTACTACTATTGTGTATATGTTCTACACGTTGTATATGTGGTGTTGTGTATATGTTGTATATGTAGGGTTGTGTACATATGGTGTTGTGTGCATGTTATATTTTTGGTGTTGTGTACACATGGTTTTGTGTGCATGGTGTATATGTGGTGTTGTGTACACATGGTGTTGTGCGCATGTTTTATATGTAGTGTTGTGTACATATGGTGTTGTGTGCATGTTGTATATTCAATGTTGTGTATATATGGTGTTGTATACATGTTGTACACGAGGTGCTAAGTATATGTGGTGTTGTGTACACGTCGTGTAGATGGTGTTGTGTACAATTTTTTGACCCTCTGGAGACCCTTCTAGAACTTTGTTTGCCATCTCTCTGAACCTTTCGATTCCTATGTCATAGTGAATGGAGGATTCTTTGGCTCTCTGGTCTTACATTTTTGAGATATATGGGTATGGCACTAGTTGTTTGATTTGATTGCCTTTCATGGCTCCTTTTGGGTGTGTTTTTGGATAGGTCCACGTCTGGAGCATTGGTTAAGTTTTCATAGTTCTACTGGAGCATCTGGAGCTCTCTAGCCTGCAGTTCAGGTGGTGCCTTTGTTTTCATTGTTTGTTAAAGGGTTTTTTTGATGAATGGAATTGGAAAATATTTTTTGGGAAGTTTGGCATTGCCAACTATGTGGTTCTTGGACTATCTCTCTTTCTGTTGCTGCTCTCAACCGGTGATGGTGGTTCTTATAATGTTGGTGTGTTCATTGTTTGTCATAATTCTTGTTGGTGTTGTCCATAGTGGTTTTTTCCTTGTTATCTATGTAATTAGAAGTGTGGTAGATGGCCTCTTGCAGGCCTATTATGTTTTATGGATTTGACAGTCTGCTGAGGTTCTCTATGTAATCATATTTCATGTAATGCAATATAATGTTTCATTTTATTTACAAACAAAAACAACATTGGATAAAGCAAGTGTGTTCCCATCCATTATGACTCCAATTGAGTTGAGTGTAATTTTAATCTCCATTAGATTCAATTCCTACAAGTTGTGAGTTAAGAAGGGCAATCTCTATCCGAACAAAAATGTAATCTCTAACTCCTCATGAGGAATAAATTATTTTCACTTAACTAACTTTATAATATTATTACTTGAACAAATATAAAATTTACACACACACACACATATACTCACAAAAAAATTAATAATAATAATAACAAAAAGTAATATTAATAATAATATATACAAGTACTAGTAAATTGGGTTATGTTTGGTGGTTGTAACAACATGATGAGCTATAATGCCTTAAATAAATAATGTTGTAATGGATTTCATGCCTATGAATATTGTTATATTGATTTTCAGGCTTATGAACTAAGTGAGTATAATTGTTGATGGACAAGGGTGATAATAAAATTCACTTTGTTTTATTGTAATTTTATTTTTATTCATAAAATTAAGAACACTTTTTTAAATAAAAGAAAATCATAATATACATATCACATTAAAATATATAACATATAAATGGTAGCTATAAATTAAGATCCATTTTACCATATAAATTAAAACAAATGCTGCAACCTTATAGTCTTCGTTAGGAAGGAGCTAATAAATTGAGAAGTAAAGTGGATAAACTAATTGATCAACAAGGACTTGTATAAATTTTTGTGGGTATGAACTAATTTTAAGGAATCTATTTTTGGATTAGAAAATCACCACATAAATATCTAAAAATCATGCTTGAATATTGAGATCATATCTATAAATTGTGGCATAAAATATGTGATGCAATTATCCACATGGCATTATATTATGCAAAAGCTACAGTAAGACCTACAATCAAATGTTTGAAAAGTAGCCTTTTTAATAATATGTAAGTTAAACATTATAAATTGCATTGATCAATGTTAAACTAACAATAGCCAAGAGACAAATATATTTCTAGAATTCTAGAGTCTTGGCTTGGCAAGGATTAATAATGATTTTGTAACCATATTTAAGTTTAATTAATAAGCACATAAAAACTTAATACTTACAATATAACAAGATTCTTAGCTATACTAACACAGTTGGTTCCTTAATGAAAAGATAAAACAGTTTTTGAATTTTAAAATATTCTATACAAAAAATACTTATATACAACTACCTCTTTGCACAGCTTGAGCAATTCCAATAATCTCAAACTATCAGCGAAATTAGCTGCACATAAATACTCTAAGAATATTTAGTGAAGATAATTTTATTGTAAGGAGGGGTTAAATAATCTCTCTTAACTATCAAATTCTAGAATAAGTCAAGAAAACACAAATGACTAATTCTAAACTTTCTTTTAAAAAGTTGTGTTGCAACCTCTGGTTAGAACAATAATCACGCATGATGTATGACAGTGATAGTCGGTGGGGAGTTGGTGATAGTCGGTGGAATTAGATAGGAAGTTAATGACCATCTATAAAACCTCTGTAGATTTACCTACTGTTTTTTTATAAATTTGTGTGTTTAGTAATGCAATATGCAAGCTCATTTGATGAGTTTCATTTTCTATCATGGTATGAGAGCCGAAGTTGGCGATAGTCAGTGGAATTAGATAGGAAGTTAATGACCATCTGTAAAACCTTTGTCGATTTACTGATTGGATTTTGTATAAATTTTTGTGTTTAGTAATGCAATCTGCAAGCTCACTTGATGAGTTTCATTTTCTGTCATGGCATCAGAGCCGAGGGTTTCGTTATGGTTGTTGTTTGTCGAAGAGTGAAAGATGTGGGCTTTGGTGTGGTTGTGTGTAAGCTTAGAGCCAGCACCAGCCTAGATAGTTGGTTATTCCTTGAATCGTGAAGCCCAAAGTTTGGATACACAATGGAGCATGGATTTGCTAAGTTGTTGTGTTGAGCATAGTATAGAGGCATTGACTGCATGTGTAGTTGTTGAGCGTCAACCATTTGAATTGTGGAGTCAACCGGAGTATTTTCTTGGCTTGTGGAGGATTAAAGCATGCCGACTCCGTTATCAAGTGTTTTTTGTGTTCATTTATGTCGTTAACATGAGAGAGAGGCAATGTGGAAAATTGAGATTCAGGCAACATGGAAGCCACGTTGGCATTGCAGGTGAGAACGTGTTGTTGTGTTGATAGTGAGAGCGTGGAGGCTTGGTGCAGAGGAGGTTAAGGACGTGAGTAGTGGTGGTGACGTCGTGTGATTGTGAAATTTGTGTGAAGTCAAGCAATTTGTATAACCCTAGGTTGTGTAGGCTCAGTGGTGTCAAGAGTTAGCGTGGAAGAGCGATATAGTGTTGTCAATAAATTATGGAGGAGCGCAGCGCATTTGATGACCTGTGGAGCATAGAGAATTTACGAGACTTGTGATCTATTGTAAGGGGTTTTGAAATCCTTTGGTCAAGTTTTGGAAACATGCTACCAACCCGTTTGAGCCATACATGTGGAGGAGGTGCAGTGGTGTTGGAACATGAAGTTGTGGGTGCATTCTACAGCTGATTGAGGTTTGGTTTATGGTTTATAAGAGGTGTAGTGAGACTTTTGTTGGGTCATGCATTCCAAGCCAAGAATATTTTGCATATGTTGTTGAAGGTTCAATGCCACCATCTTCACTTGCTGTAACAAATAAGGGCGAGATGCGAAAACTGCCAGATTCGACGAAACAACTGCAAAGTCATTCTTGTCACATTGTTTTGCAGAATCCTGTCTTGCTAGTAGAGTGAGCACTAATGCCCCATTTCAGAGTGAGCAAAAAAATCTATATGCCTATGTCCAGTTTGAAGCAATGAGTTTGTCAGTGCTCAATCCCTAGAGGAGAAGACATGGGTTAAAGCTTGTTTGTGTAAACTATGTCTGCCACCATGTGTGGAGAGACGAGTATAAAGCCACAAGTCTGATTAGAGTATAATGTGTGGGATAATGTTAGATACTGATCTTTTTGATGATGCAGATTTAGAGAGTCCATTTGGAAGTATTTTTGGGCCTAGTAGTATTTTTTATTTCGGTACTATTTTTTGTCACACGAATTATTTGATAAAAATAATGGTTTTATTGATGACCATGAATATTAGGAGGTGCAGTGTATTCCACAAGATTCTATAATTACTATGAGTAAAACTTGCTTCTCTCATAACCCAAATGTTAGAAATTTGATTAGATCTACTTCTAAGATGGTTGCGACAACGGAGAATACCAACATGGATGTTGTTCAAACACCGCTCATGTTCTAAGACGAGTGCATTTTGGTGGATGATGTTCCATTCGATTAGTTTGTGCGACTTGGTCATATACTTTACAAGGCTACTTCCTATGGAAAGTGGGGAGAGCATGAATTGGATTACCTTGTTCAGGATGTTTCCATGCATCCCAATCTAGAAGAGGTTGTTGATGTTAAGTACTTAAGTAAGGAGCAGAAGAAGCTTATAAGGAAAGTGAGAAAGGTGAAGATGAAATTGTACCAGCAATTGAAAAAACATGAACCCTTCAGCAAGAAGTCAAAAATGAAATGTTTTGTTGTAAGCCTAGCTGAGACTTAGACCAGCCGACAAGTTAAAGTAGAGGTCGTGATTAAGGGGAGGTGTTAGATTAATAATCTCACCTGATGTTTGATGGCGATAGTCAGCAATAGTCGGCGGGGAGTTGGTGATAATCGAAGGAATTAGATAGTAATTTAATCACTGTCTATAAAACCTTTGTAGATTTACTGACTAGGTTTTGAATAAATGTTTGTGTTTAGTAATGCAATCTGCAAGCTCATTTGATGAGTTTCATTTTCTATCACCTCTGGCATATATTTTTATATGGGATCTTGCAGCTAGCGAACATTTGACATCAATAAAGAAATCACACTAAAAAGGCACAGCTTGAAGAACAATTTTGCATAAACAATGCCCATCGATAGATTTTGTGAATAATTTTACATTCACAATGTGATGGTAGATTTTAGGAATATCAAATAAAAGTGGTTAAAAAAATGACTTTATTTTTA
>APFE030344333.1:16571-40431 GCA_000404065.3 Pinus taeda | reverse complement strand
CCCAAGTCTCTCAATTTAGACACTCCCCTTGGGTGCATTCCATAAACTATATGGAATGGAATCTGCCTTATATTCCTATTAGGAGAACCATTATAAGAATATTCTGCTTGTGGTAATACTTGATCCCATTGTTTTGGATGTTCAACTGCAAGACTTCTCAGAAGATTACCTAAACTTTTGTTTATGACTTCAGTCCGTCCATCTGTCTGAGGATGATAAGCAAAACTGAAACTTAGATTAGTTCCAACCTTCTTCCACAATGTCCTCTGGACAACAAATCTAGTGTCCCTTTCTGAAACAATGCTCTTAGGTAACTCGTGTAATCTTACAATCTCCTTAAAAAAAGATTAGCAATGTGAATATCGTCACTAGTTTTATAACATGGAATAAAATGTGCTATTTTTTAAAATACTTCAATTACTACATAAATTGAACCATGTCCCCTTTGAGTTTTCGGTAAACCCAAAACAAAGTCCATACTTACCATATCCCAAGGCCTATCTGAAATAGGTAATGGAACATACAAACCCGTGTTTTGACTCCTTCCCTTTACATACTGACAGACTTTACAATTTTTCACCTACTTTTCAACTTCATCTCTCATCTTTGGCCAAAAATAAAACTGGTTCAACTGTTCATAAGTCTTGTCTGCACCAAAATGTCCTCCTAGTCCACCACTATGTTTCTCCTTAATTAAATTTTCTCTCATAAAACAATTTGGTGTGCATAGCTATTTTCTTTTAAACAACAGTCCCTCTTGCAGGAAATAATCCAGCCACTTGCTTTTGTCTAACAAAACAAGATTTCTACAAGTTTCAAAAGCCTCTTTAAAATATAGATCTTTCTCATATAACTCTTTAAGAAAATTAAAACCCAACACTTGAATTTGACTTTCTTGAACTAAAATGCTTTTTCTACGTAAGGCATGTGCTACTTTGTTTAATTGACCAATTATATGTTTTAACACAAAATTAAAACTTTGAAAGTATTCTACCCATTTTGCATGCTTCTAGTTAAGCTTTGGTTGTTGCATAATTTACTGTAATGCATGAGTATCTGAATATAGTATGAACTCCTTGGACATCAAGTAATGTCTCCACTTCTTCAAAGACTGCACCACTGCATAAAATTCCTTGTTATAAGAATAATATTTCTTCTTTGACTCATTCAAATTTTCACTAAAATAAGATACAAGCATGTCCTCCTTACTCAAAATAGCTCCAATGGCTTCTCCACTGGCATCACGCTTCACTTGAAAAGGTTTATTAAAATCAGGCAAAATCAAAATAGGTTTCTCATTAATCTTTCTCTTCAACAGCTAGAAGTTCTTTTCTGCTTCAGCAGTGCATTTAAATGGTTGTCTGTCCTTATTTATTGTGTCAATAATTGAAGCATTAATCTTACTAAAATTCCTTATTTCCTGTGAAAACTAGCAAGACTGTGAAAACTTCTTATCTCAAAGACACTTTTTGGTGAAGGCCACTTCATGACAGCCTTGATCTTCTCTAAATCCATCTTTAACCCATCAGCAGAAATGGCAAAGCCCAAATATACCAATTCTTCCTTCATGAATGGACATTTGTTTAAATTTATCAGTAACTTTTCTTGTTGTAGCCTCTGTAAGACATAATTCAAATGTCTCATATGCTCTTCCTTAGATCTGTTGTAAACTAATATATCGTTCAGATATACTATTATAAATTTACTAATAAATTCCTTCAGAACTTCATTCATATGTCTCATAAATGTACTAGGAGCATTTGATAACCCAAAAGGCATTACCATCCATTCATACAATCCTTCATTGGTTCTAAAAATAGTTTTCCACTCATCTCCCTCTCTAATTCTGATTTGATGATAACCACTTTTTAAATCTAACTTTGTAAAATATCTAGCTCCACTCAAAAAAACCATCATATCTTCGATTCTAAGTAAAGGAAATATGTACCTAATTGTTATCTTATTGATTGCTCTTGAATCAATGCACATTTTCATCCTCCATCTTTCTTTGAGCTCAACATTTTTGGCACTACACAAGGACTCAAACTCTTTAATCATACCTTTGTCTAACATTTCCTGAACCTGTTTCCTGGTCTCTTCATTCTCTGTGAGAGTCATCCTATAAGTTGTTTTATTAGGTAGATTTTCTCCTAGAATCAAATCTATGTGATGACTGATTTTTCTAATGGGTGGTAACTCATCAGGCAAATCATCTACAATGATATCACAATAACTGTCTAGCATCTCTTGAATTGCAATTGGTAAATCAGAAACTTTTGTGGAAGTAATTATTACCTTCGGTTTGCAAATAAGTGCAAAACTTGCCTCATCTTCTTCCATCTGCTTCAAGTACTCCTTTCCACTCAGCAAAAGGGTCTTTGGATCAGGTTTCTTTGATGTATCCTCTTCTTTCATTAGCAGCAATGTATGATTGACACCATCTTTCTAAATTTGTATGTGTTCTTCTTTCCATCGGGCATAGCTCCTCTATCATATTGTCAAGGTCTACCCAACAATATATGAACACATCCATAGGCATCACATCACACAGATGTTTGTCTCTATATTTACCCAACTGCAACTCCACTTCACATTGCTCATTCACTACCAACTGATATCTCTTTCAAACCCATGACACCTTGTAAGGTGTTAGATGTTTCTTTTTTTTCAACTTCAACTTCTCCACCACTTCTGTGTAGACCAAATTATCTGTACTACCATTGTCTATTATCATCTGACAACACTTCCCTTGAACCTTACAAATAGTCCAGAACAAGGTTTTTTTTTGTGTTGGTTCAACAATTTCTTTAGTTGGATTTAACAAAATTTTGTTGACTACCAAATATTCCCCTTTCTCTGGTACATTCTCTTCTTCTATTACCTTTGTTGCTTCATCCTCAATTTTTGTAACAATTGCATTCCTCTGTTTCATTCCTATATTTTCTGGGCACTCATAAGCTTTGTGTCCCAACTTGTTACATCTGTAACATCTGATTTCTCTTCCTCTACCTCTGCCTCTTCTTCCTCTAGAAAAACTCCCTCTTCCACTTGCATCACCTCCTGTGGGTGTACGCTGACTTGAGCTATTGCTAGCTCCATCTCTAGGTGTTGTAGATCTTCCTCTACCACCTTGACTCCCCCTTCCTCGGAAAGTACCTCTATTTCTAGCAGAATTCTTCCTCATGAGTTTTTCTTTAACTTTCAACACCATCTAATAAGCCTCTTCTACTGTTTTAGGAGACATTACACTTATCTCATCTCGAATATCCATTTTTAGACCATTTGCATATCTTGCAACCTTCTCATCTATATCTTGGATTTGTTTTGCTCTTATATTCACTTTGTCGAATTCCTCTGTGTATTCCTTTATTGTCATAAACCTCTGTCTAAGATTCTGCATCTGTCTAAATAATGTTTGCTGATAATCACTTGGAAAAAACTTACTTTTTAGTTTTGCCACCATCTTGTTCCAATTATTAATTGGTTGTTTGCCAAGTTTTCTTCTCTCTGTTTGCACTCCATCCCAAAAAAGTGTTGCATATTCTTTTAGTTGTGTGACAACAAAATTCACCTTCTTTCCTTCTTCTATTTCTTCATAATCGAAGAATTTCTCCATGTCATTTATCTAGTCTATCAATTCCTTGGGGATTAAGCTTCCTGTGTAGATCGAAGCTTCAATTCTAGGCTTAGATGTGGATCTCAATACTGGCTTAAAGAAACTTATTTTAGGAGTTACATCTGCAGGTTATTCTTTTTCTGCAGGTTCAGATTCAGGTTCATTGACATCTCCAGCATCTGCATCTCTTCACATTTCCATTGTTTCCAATCTAGCTTGCATATGTTGCATAGCTTCCAACACTTCAGCATGTGAAATGGGTCTTTCTATTCTTCGACCACCACCTCTTCCTCCAACTCTGAAAGCCATATTGGATTTATTTTTCTGATCTTTGAAATCCTGTTTAGTGTCAGAACCTGGCTCTGATACCACCAGTGGTTTTCTGCGTGCAGGTGTAATAGATAATTATTCAAACCCAGAAATGATTTCTTCGAGTTTATGTGGAACTTCTTCTTAGATTTCCTTCGGAGTATCAATCATCTACCTCCAAACTTAGCTATTCTACTAAAATTAGCAAAACTGCTTAATTTTAACCGCAATATGACAACCTTTCAATTGCCACAGAATTAAAAGGAATTCAAACTTTTGGTTAATTCCTTATTGTGTCTGCTTTTTCCACAAATATTATCATGCTAACTCTCTGTTGTTAATCTTACCTTTCAATCCGACGATTGTTGGTTCACTCGATCAACAAAACTAATTGGCGATCATCCACCGTTAATCAAAGCACGCTTGATCCAATGGTTAACAACGATATCAAACAGAGATATTGCGCGATGTTTACCCACCCGATAAAGTGGTTTTCTCTCTCTACCTGAGTGCTACGTGTCGGTCGATTATAATTTCCAAAAGACAATTTACCACTTTTCCTTACCCGATAAATAGCTTCACTGATAAACCTCTTTTCCTACTTGACTAACGGACGAGCATATTAGCGAGCAATAATCGTTAGATCTGTTGGATCTGTAGATCGGATGATTCTAGAGTCCTTTGGTTAACACGATTTTGTAAAGTTTCATTTTCTCTATTCTATGAAACTTAACTCCTCCGCTACATTTAACTTGTCTCAAACAATATTCTCTGATGTTTTTGGAACATAGCTAAATTATTTCAAAACATGGAAAATGCAAGATTGGCCGATACAATATAGATTTTACATACTCAAATTCAAAATTCAAACTAAAAATCAACAAAACTCGAGATATTTCGAAGGAATAAAATGCCTCCGGGATTGACCAATTATACACAAATACACCAAGATATAGTTTCTGTAACTTAATCTTATATGGCCTAATCAAGCCAAATCAGTCAAAATCCCTTTACAATAGTTCATAACTTACATAAATACCATTTCATTCTAGCAATCAGATCCTTAATCAATAGATCGAATCTGCCTAATTCTGGACAATATCTAATCTCATTGATATTTTCCTTGAGAATCTCAATTGAATCTAAAGAGCTTGAATTAATTATAAAATCACTCAATCCTTAAATCCTAGCTCAAACCCTATCTAGAGAACTTTCTAAATTGACAATTAAAAGATTCCACTCCTTTGCTTATAATTTTTTTTAATACTTTTGAAATAAATTTTAAACCTTTTGTCTTCAAGCCTCATACTCCTACATCACAATGTAGGATTGTAAGATTCTAAACATTTGTAATCAGTTACAATTATACCTCTCAAAATTCTAAACACTGTAACATCTATTTGAGATTCAAAACAAATTTAACTAAAATTGAAAGCGTTCATGTAGCGAATATTTAGTGCCAAATCTGAGCTCCCATTGTCTACCTTGTGGTACAAGGATTCTGTACTTGTTCCAATATTCCCTCGCGCTTGTGTAAAGGGATTTTGTACCGCAATTAAGTAGGCTTGCAGCAAACAGATCCGTCAAAGGAGGGGCTAAATAACGCAGTGCATTCATTTGGAGCCTTCAACTGCATTAATTTGTACGGAGATATTTTTCTGCCCTTCATTCCCACCATCACAATAAGGTATGAGTATTGACTTCGCTCGAAATTCCAGAATCTTTTAGGAATCAGCAATTGACATAAAGATCTTTATGTCAGGTTGACATTTTCCAAAAAGAATCAAAAGAAAATACAAAGCCACGATATAAAAATGACAAGAATTTTAGTCAGAACCCACCTGGACTTATTTGCTTTGTTACAGTAGCAGCATTAGCATTAAATGTTACAACATGGGTGAACATTGTAACAAGAACGAAACCGCGACCATACTGGAGACCTTGACCTGTCTTCCAGCCATTTTTCACGTTAACTTCGTTGTTTATTTATGTGATCTCGAAACTCGCGACGAGTGGAGCGTGAAGGGCTATTTGAATTTTGCAGTTGAGTTGTGGAAAACAGGACAGAATCTATTTCTGTTTTCGCAGGCAAGAAAATAGCGACTCCTTCCCAAGAATAGATTCTGTTTACACAGTAGGTAATACGTGTAATTAAATGCGGACTATTTCGCACTTTCTAGAAACCCGACTGTCATGGGTTCCAGAAGCGTATCGGCAACTTTATTTTTTCTCTCATTATACATTAATTTATGTATTTGTTTCCAAGGATGAAGGAAAAATACAGTGATGTGTGGTGAGGCAGCTGGGTTGGTTGGGTGAAACTTATGGGTCAGGGTTCAAATCACATTGAGTATATTGTCTGCTATTCCTTACTAGCTGAAATCTAGGTTCCTATGAACATTGTGAGATGTATAAGAGAATAAACAATTTGATGTTTATCATGAATTGATACTTATCCATATGCTAATTTTAATACACTCTAATTTATTAATTATTATTAATTACTACATAATATTCAACCTAATATAATTAGTTTATCATATTTTAACTTAAATATAATTAGCATATCATATTCCAAGATAACAAATTTGAATTTGTTTTTATTTTATTTATGAGTAGTATAGATCCATTTTAAACACATATCTAGCAAGTGTGGAAATGGATCAAATCCTTTGAAATGCAAATATTTTTTAAATTGCAAAACTTGAAAATTTGTTTGTAGCTCAAGAGATTTGGTCCGTTTATCATGAATTGATACCTATCCACATTCTAATATTAGTACACTTTTTATTAACTACATAATATTCAACCTAATAAAAGTATTTTATCATATTTTAACTTAAATATAATTAGCTTATCATATTCCAATATAATGAATTTGAATTTGTTTTTATTTTATTTATGAGTAGTATAGATCCATTTTAAACACAAATCTAGCAAGTGCTGAAAGGGATCAAATCTTTTGAAATGCAAATATTTTTTAAATTGCAAAACTTGAAAAATGGTTTGTAGCTCAAGAGATTTGGTCCCCATTCCCCCATGATTGATGTGTGATTGAAATGAATATATTGACCTATCTATATAAACAGATATCACTTATCTATCTATCTATATGATTATTTTTCATGGTTTGAATGCATAAATGCATTTTTTGCCTTGAAAATCTCTTGACCACTTAGATTGTGTAGACTACTCAACTTAAACTTACAATTCCAACAAATATTTACTTGATTTCATACAAAATTGTCAGAAAAGAAAAAAAAGGGATGAAAAAAAAAAAAAATTTATATTATATATAAATAATTAAATGGAATATAGATTTATTTTTTTAACCATTAGTTATTTTAGCAAAAATTATTTTATTTCACATGAATATCATGACTGAGAATAAGCCTAAAATGTTTTTGTGACATCTCATATACCAAAAATTGTACTATTTATGTTTTATTATAGCCAAAATTATTCTTTTTATTTACAAATATTTTATTTCTATTTTAAAAGAGACACATGTCAATTTCAGGTTGCATTACACATTGCCCTCATACTAGGTTGTATAATGCTCCTCTGAGCCCAAAAATATATGTATAACGAATTTGAAAAGTTATGTAATGTCTTCAACTCTAAATCTAACCTATGCCAAACGGATCAAAACTCTTCAAATGCAAACTTATTTTTTATAGTGAAAAGGGTTTATCACTCTTGAATTAGGAGTGAATGAATTAAGTTGCTTTAATTTCTTGCTTTAAATAAACTATGATATTATTGGTTCTCATAAACTTGGAGCTTAAAAACCACATATAATTTGACTAAATTAATCTTTAGAAATATTTAAATTAAAATAATAAGCTAATTTCTTTTTAATAATTAAAATATTTATACTTGTTGTAAATTGAATCTATTTTCATATTAAAAAACATAATTTTTAATTTTTTCAAAAAAATATAAAAAAAAGTAAAAAAATATTATTAAATTATACTCAAATTAGATAATGTTTCCTATTTATATAATTGATAATAAACTTATAAATTTATATTTGAGTAAATATTTCAATTCATTGAAATTCTTATTAATACTGGTAAACACTTTCCTTAAGTCAATTTCTAACCAGCTAACTAAAGAAATTTAGTATTTATTAATACCTAATGATTGAGACTTCAATTTCTTTTAAAACTCGTCTTCCTCTGGAACTCCTTAACAACCTATTTATCTATTCAAATATAAATATTACTTTTTACAACACAACTTTGTTTGCTGTGGCACTCTTGTTACATATTCTCTATTATACTACCCGTTGATATCATCATCCACATGCTATATTCTGGATTTCCATATGCTTTATGAAACTGCCTCCAAGCAATGTGGTGTAACATTTTATTTGTGCAAAAGTATACATGGTTGCTCATCGTTTTCCAAAATTTTACCAGTATTAGTGTTAGGTATTAAGTAATCATATTATTTTATTATTATTATTATTATAGGGTATTAATTTGTAAAATCAATTAAGTATTGTCACTTTTACATTTTTATTTTATTTAGACTAATTTTAATTATTTCAAGTATATCACAGAAAGTCAGACTATTCGAAATAATAATAAATCTAAATCTAAGGGTTATTAAATATTATTTAGTAATACAAATATAGTAAGTAAAATTTTAAAATAATAATTTACTATAAAATTATAATTATAAATAAAAATTATGTAAATATTAAAATTAATATAACATTTAAATTTCCAAAAACACAATTCATTTTTAAAACAAGGGAAGTTGCGGGGCAGCAAGTCCCTGCATTGAGTGGGGTAATTTGCACAAGGTTTCTAGTCTATGCAATGTTTCGACATCTGTAGTAGCTAGCATTCCTGTTTTGACATCATAACCACAAATTAACTGAGGACTCACAATCCTTGTGACTAAAGATGGCCCGAAACATGTTATAGAAAGAAACAAGCTCAAGTTGTGAGAATCAACCTACCTACAACACCATTTCAAGGTTGTAATACAACTTTGAAATTAAGAAAAATAGGTTCAATATTCTAATTCATTGAAAACCACATGTGAATAAAGGTAATCGGACTATGGACAAGAAACAAGCTCTTTCTCCCTCGCAATGAGGGAGATTTGATAACAGTGGTTAAAGGAACTGTTACCCCTCACATTGTATGTCAGGGTTCACATGTGTAATCTTCATCACCCATATGAGACGTATGGATGGTTAGTAAGATGTATCGTCATAGATTTTTGGGCTTCACTTGGAGATAGTACTTTCACTTGATTTAGATGGTATCTTGGTGAAGGAAACCCAATTCCTCCCTGGTTGGTTGTCATGGTCATTGAAGATGGATCAGTCTTCTAGTAGATATGGACTTGGCATGATGATTATAGCACTTTGTCTGAAACATATTAACAGGTTTATTCAAGTGACATGCATGCAGTCATTGATTGGGCATAGCAGCAGCAAAGGCCCAATGGTATATTTCCAATTTGATTGAATCTTAACTTTCAATATAATCCAGTCATGTAATAATTGATATAAGCTGAATCCAATTCAGAAATGCAACGCAATGAAATTTAATGAAAATTTATAATTTCTCACAAAAATTCATAGTCAAATTCAGTTAATGCTATGTAAAAAATTCCAAAAATGTTTAGACTTATCCTAATTTGCCCAAGCTTATATACAAGGAATCTAGTCCATCAAATTGCCCAAGGTTGCAAGCAATCTAGTCCATCTAGTACTCCTAGTTGATAAATAACCCATAAATCATAAATACACCTAACTCTCATTAAATGCCCAAGATTACTAGTAATCTAGTCTGTCAAAATCAACATGATTACATTCAAAAAAGTTTAGACTTATCTTGATTTGCCCAATCTTACAAACAAGGAATCTAGTCCATCAAATTGGACAAGACTGCAAGCAACCTAGTCCATCTAGTCTCCCGGGTGATAAACAGCCCATAAATCAGAAATACACTTAACTCCCATTAAATGCCCAAGATTACTAGTAATCTAGTCTGTCAAAATCAACGGGGATTACATCCAATCTGCAGCACAATCCAAATGCCCTCTCAAGATTTTGTTATAAATTTAAATAAGAGTTATTTGATAGTGCTTACCACCTTAAGATGCACAATCCTAAGACTCTTTTAGAAATTTAAATGAGATGTACACTCCTAAGATTCTTTTTATAAATTTAAATAAGAGTTATTTGATTGTGCTAACCATCTGAAAATTCACAGCACTATGATTCTTTTATATGTCAAAATCAATAGGGATTACATCCAATCTGGAGCACAATCGAGCTGCCCACCTTAAGATTCTTTTATAAATTTAACTAAGAGTTATTTTATTGTGTAAATCACCTCAAGATGCACAATCCTTAGATTCTTTTATAAATTTAAATAAGAGTTATTTGATTGTGTTAACCACCTTAAGATGCAGAAACCTAGGATTCTTTTATAAATATAATTAAGAGTTATTTGATTGTGCTAACCACCTTAAGATTCTTCTTTAAAATTAAGAGCTATTTCTAATATCGTCTTCCATTTCCTCAACAACTCAAATAGGCCTCAATTGCTTTTCATTACCACACTATTCAGACCAGAGATAGTCTTAAAAAGGTAATCACTGGAGATTTTCTTACCTCAATGCAAGACATTGTGACAGATATATGTAGATCCTTGCCACCACTGGAAGCCTCCATCATTGTGACGCAATGAGAGCTCTCAATGTTTTGGGCAGGATCTTGGCTGGTTGCAATGAATATAGCAAAGACAATATTGGACGCATGGGCATTGAAACCCCCCATGGCACCAGCTAGAGCAGATCTAGTTAAGTTCTTGAGCAAGTTCAGTTCCAATAAAGTTGGAACAGTAGTTTTCAGGACCTTCTTAACAACAACCTCGATGATGACAGCCTCACACACTACTGATTTCCCACGCCCTTCAATCCATTTCACAACTCTGGGTTTCTTGTCTACACAGAAATTGCCTGACCGCAGACTGAAAATCTGGCATAAATTGAAAGCTAAGTAGAGGGTTCTTTCACAAGCCATGAAACGTTACAATTACTGCAGATGAAGTCACGTCCTAGGAACCACACAAGCCACAAACGCTTCAACAGATAAGGGGCCTTGTTAGCCCTCAAAATGTGCCTTCATTTTGAGGCATTCTTTTCAATGTGGTGATGTCATCTTCAGAAATTACAGAACATTGAAGTCATTCACATTTCCAACAGCAAGAAGATAATACCCAATAGCAACGTTTTGAAGATGAGTTAATCCAATACACATAGTTTGATGGAAAATATTGTTGCAAATTTGTAGAGGACACAATGGATGCTAGAGGAAATAACCCAGGCTTATGAATGAGTAGATTAGCGATCGCTTTATCTCCATGCACTATCATTTGAGGGCCTGAATGTCGAGCATGATGAAGCTAACTCATATCATTCTGACAAATTTGTCATCGAACATTTAATCTAGATCATGGTTTGACTCATGGTGTTCAAAAGCCAGTTCCATGAATATATTGACTCTCCTGGCAAGATTCCATGGGAGGAGACTTAGTAACAAGTTACAACCATTTTGAAAAAATTGTTATGCTTGATTATTTTCCATGTACCTTTTTCACCATCATATAATGAAATAATATGGATTTTCCATAAAAAGTAAAACCTAAATTGAAATGTAAAGTATCGGGAAATGAAGAAAAATAACCATATGAAAGGGTTTGAAGAGACCAAAGGTAGAAAAAGCCCAGTCATAACTATCTATGCAATAGGCATGCATCTTCCGAACAAACCTTACTAGCCAAGGGAGATATGCAAGGAGGATTGAAAAGAAACTATTCTTCTTCCAGCAGAAAAAGGAAACACTAAGAGGGAGTTCACAGTAGCGTAATACTATGGGAGACTCGAGAACATATGTACACACTCACAGTATCCAGATGCATTGTGAATCGGTTTGTCTAAAGGATGCCAATGTAGACAACTTTACATGCCATAATGTTTCACTTCCTTTTTGCGTGTTGTTTTTTATCACACGAGTGACTTACAGCTCCCACGAAAAGTCAGAAGAATTTTCTGATAGCGACTTACAGCTCCCATGGAAATTCAGAAGAATTTTCCAATTGCAATCCATGAGGCTCAAATGATTGATGGTTCTCTTAAAATGATTGTCTCAATTAGAATGCAATTTCAATTTTTTTCTAGTATATTCCAAATTTAGTCACTAAGCTTTGAATATTTAAAAACTCATTCGCAATCTTAGGTTATATTTCAATTTAGAACCATCTAAAAACTGCAATTGTGATTCATCTATTTCAACTTCCAAGATTCACATTTCATTTCCCTCCTACTTCCTTCTCATGAAAAAATAGAACCTCACAAATAAGCATCGATTTTTCCAAACTTCTCGCATCAATTTTTCCCCAGTTCATGAAAATACTTTACTCTTTCTTGTCTCATAAGTTATAATAGTTCAAATGAGGCAATAAAATAAAAAATGGTCTTCAAGCTAAGAGAAACTCTACAATCTTCAATTAATGGAGAAAAATAAAAGAGTAACTTTCTTAGCATTTCAGTATTCATAACCCACTCAAGAATATCATAGTATAGTTGCAGTAAAAGCACATCCCCATATTTTCTTTGAACATAATTTTAACACTAGAACTACATGGAAAACCGTCAAACTCAAGTATAACTTTTACGCATTTAACAAGACCGGAATTTAAAAACACTTTAAATAATGCACACCAATTACTAGAGATACCATACATGATCTTTGTTGAACCCTATAGGCTCATCAACAAGAAGCATGCTAGTTTATGTTGCAGAAACTATGTTGCAAGCTGAAGTATAGCTTTGAAGCAGCAAGTCCCCACCAATAGAGCAGAACATGGACAAAATTCACAAATAGAACAGGGCAATTCACTGTCATGATGTTAAAAGGCAGCGCAAAAGGCTCAACGCGTTTTCCTTTGCAAAGATGGAATTATAAGAAATGTAGTATCTCCAAATATGGCTCATCCACCTATAGGTAGAGAGGAAGCTTAACAAAGCAAATGAAATAATGGAATGAGTAATCATAAGGAACTGATTAATTAAAATTTATTTTTTTAAAGAGAGGGTGAGGTAGACACGTCTCATGCATGCAAGGCCATGAGATTCTTTAAATTAAAAATAAAATTTTTAATGAAAAAATTACAATAACTAAAAAGAAATTAAATAAAACAAAAAAAATGAAGTTAACTGCTAAGTGGAGGAGTTTGCACGTATCCAAATGCCCTAACTCCACATGAAATGATTTTCTTTTGAATCATTGTCCTAGAACTTTTTGCTGCTTGTTTTGAATAATCGTGCTAAAACTTTTTGCTACTTAACTGGTTGTTAAATGACTATTAAAACTTCTCATGTTGGAGTTTGGATCGTTGCCTTGAATATCAGACTCTTCATCTAGCTTCATCTAGCTCTCAGGAATCCTCACAAAATGGGTCTCGCTCTGGAACTATCCGCAAAGCTTCTGTTGTTTTCCACATTCACTAATGCAGAATCCTTAGGCATAAGTGGAGCAGCGCCAATGATCCTTGGACAAAACTTGAATAGGATCGTTGTTTAAGGCTAGTCTGATAGACAATATAGGAAGACCAACCTCTTGAACTGATTCTATTGCCTCAAAGGTAAGCATCTTAGTAACTATGGGCTAGTAAGAATACTCAGCTAGAAGTTGGCTAAGCATCTGTTAGACCTCTATATGTTCGTTGTTCGCCTGGATCCTCAATAGTTTTGCCTTTATAAGCTTATACCCTAAACTCGTGCATTTATTGCGCTACCAACATTATATATAGTAAAACCTTGAGTGACAGAAGCCAAACTATGACCATGAATACTTGAAGGGAACATAGCAAAGTGTTACATGCCATCAAATAACTAGGGACAATGAATGAAAAATACCTCTATGCCTTCATTCTCCTCCATGGCCAGAGCACAACCACAATGAATTTCCAAAGGTTGGTGGCTTTATTAATGTTGATGGTGATGAAATTGTGATTTTAAAATTTAGGTAATCTTTATCTTGCTCTGCTACCTTTACCGGTCATCGAGTCTGCTTAAGTATGCTTATCCATGCTTGTAGATATGCTCCTTGTGCCTTAATCTCGAGTAGCATAATCTCGGTAACAAAGGTATCTCATCTATCTACACCTATAACAAAGTGTTGCAACTTTGCAACTCAACAAAAGCTTGCAAAAGGAGAGACTCACATATGTGTGGAAATCGAAATTGCTGTGAAACAGAGACTCACATGTGTTGAAATCAGTGGTTTCATCTTTGGCATCTAAACAAGCTTTCCTGAAATCCAACATCGCCACACATGCAGCATTCTCTTCCCTTCCCTAATTTCTTAGCATTATTTCTAGAACTACAACATTGGGTTTCATTTGCTTTGAGATCCATAATGCTCGAGCACCAGTTATTTTTCTCCATGGATGCATGCATTGTTAAGAAGCAACAGAAGAAATGTTAAGTTATAGCATAGTTGTTCTTTTCAATAGGTCAAGGAGGAGCCTCCATGGTCCTAGGTCAAATAGGTAGCACCCCACATAGCAAGTCAAATTTTAGATTTCATATTACAAAATCACTGCAACAAAAAACTACACACCCATGGAAAGCAAGACCAGCCCACCCATTCCACTAGCAAGTAAGGTCAGTAAGGGAATTTCATGCATGTCATACCTATTTTGTGTTTCTTACATTTGAATTACCAAATTATTTTGAAAATTTCTTTTTCGATTTGTTTTGTAATTCTAACCTATAAAGCACTCCTAACATGATGAGTGTATTTTTGCATTCCACTGTCAAATTATATAATTACAGAACTTCCATCAAAAGTATAATTACAGAACTGCCATTGAAAAATGTTGAATGGTATAATTACATAACTGCCATTGAATACTATTGAATGGTATAATTACAGAACTTCCATTGAATACCAGAAGAAGGCGCATGCTGACCAACTAGAAGAGGGTCAGGCCAAAGGTATAAAACAAAAAATAGCTTCAAATTTATTTTATAATTCTTTTAAAGATGTGTTTTATAACCTAAAATGATTATCATATGTATTATCTCACCATATTTCAATGTCCGTGATAATGTTATGAAAAGCCATATAATATTGAAAAGAAATAAATCATATTATTGAAAAGCAATAAATCAGTCATATATAAAATAATATTAGTATTACAAATAGTAACATATGATATATTTTGATAACATAAAGGTATAACACGTGAAACAAGATTTTCTAAGTGATTTATTGATAGAACAGCCACGTGTACCAAAGTTTCTTCGCTAGATGCCTAACACATTCCTTTCTATGCTAACACATTCATTTCTATGTGTCGATAGGATCTTGGCTTGTTCTAACACATTCATTTCTATGCTAATACATTCATTTCTATGTGTCCATAGGATCTTGGCTTGTTCTTCATGTAAGCTATTAGTACAATAGCGTAGAAAAGACATTAGCTACAGTCCACGAGCGCTTGTGCATTAAGCGAAATAAAAAAAGCTAGGAGAAGAGGTGGGTTGGGATAAAGACTTGAAATTACATTACTTACGTGCTTCTTGTTTGCTCGCTAAACAAACATGAATGTGCAACTCATTTCATCCCCTCCAACCATGCAACTCATTCATCCCCTCCAGCCATTCATCTTTCAAATATGCAAAAATTGAATGAAGTCTGACTCTTGGCAAGGAGCAGTATAAGGTCCATTATGAGCCTTCCATTGGCCTTCCATTGGGTATTCCACAGGCAAAGCCACTACTGGGTAAGGAATGGTATCCGTTTTCTATAGTCTTGCAAAATATATAGTAATTCACCTCACGAAAGTAGCATCAGCAACATTATAACTTGCGACATCAATAAATATTAGGTCTTTCGGGGCATCAACAAAGTAGCACCAACAACATCAGAACTTGCAGCATCAATAAATATCAGGTCTTTTCTGAAAGTGGGCACATCAATTTTTCACGAACTTAAGTTCAAATTAATCTGTTAACTAATGAAAACATTTATCTTCTGAGAAATTTTCAATAGAAATCAATTTGGAAAGCTATTTGACATTTGTTATTTTGCAATTCTGAAAAATAATTTGTAAACGCTTTACAATATGAAAAATGATTTGTAAACACTTTACAATATGATTGTCTATAGTTTGTTGGTTTCATAGCGAATGCAGCCTAGCTTTGTCTACCCAACTCTATTCTGCCTATGGTAACAGTTTAGTAAAGGCAAGATGTTCAGCTCTGAAGTTCATGAAGTTCAGCCCTGAAGTTAGGTAAGTATCGATAACCAAAAAAGTGTATAAATTTGATTTATTGTTCTAAAATTATAATTGATAATTCTGCAAACTCATAAATGAAAAAATTTCATAATTCTGCAGCGAAAAAAATGATCAATAAAAATTAATGAAAACTAATAACTGCAGGAAAAGAAAAGTTGAAGTTGACCAAAAGAAAAAAAATACCTCTAGAGAAATAGGGTGGAGTAGAGTGCATGAACAATAGAGTGCATGAACAGGCATGTCAAGAAAAGGAAAGCAGATAAGAAAGGCAAGAGCAAGGGAGCATGAATAGAGGGAGCATGAATAGGCATGGAAAGAGGCTAGCAGCTAGGAACAAAATTGGATTTATCAAAGCTCAAATTATAGATTCAGATTATAGATTCAGAGCATAACCTGGTTAGCCACTTGCATCATTATAGATGGGGAGCTCCTTCAAAAGCCAGGTGATTTTGTGCCGGTTGACAACATAAAAGTTCAACATAACCACGAGGCAGCTGCATGAAGGAGGAACAACTGTTGCACTCTCACCATGACAGTAGACAAGTGGGTACTCCCAGCTGGGCAGCTATATGAAGGAGGAACAGTTGTTGCACTCTCACCACGGCAGTAGACAAGAACTTGGGCAACCTCGTAACATAAACCGAACACATGTCTTTAATTACTAAGCATGAAATGTTATCCAAACTAATGTTAGCATTAGTTTCAAACTTTCATTAAACTTCTGAAATTAAAAAGGAAACAGATAATTATAACATATGGTTTAGCCTCTTCGCCTTGGGAAGAGGCCAAATAAGAAGGCAAGAAAAATTCCATATAGTGATGTGTTAGATACTTTGGTTATTTGCAGCAATCTGCATAATAAGCCGCTGAAATTAATGTAGAAATCTGTTATATCAATTACTATAGTCCCAATGATGCCATTTCCATATGGAAAGGACTAATAACACCATTATATTTACTATTATATTATTATTTTAAAATATAAATTAAATTATATTTATAATCATTAAATAAATTTATTTTATAAAAAAAATAATTCATAACTTTGCTCTAATTAGTTATAACAAGTCCCATCAAAATGTTCTTAAACACAATAAAAATCAATATACATAAATTAAATTAAATTTATAATTATTAAAATACATTTATTTTATAAAAATTTACAATTTATTAATGAAACATTTACTAAACCAGGCAAGATGTTTTATTATCAAAAAAGAATTTACAATTTATTAATGAAACATTTACTAAACCAAGCAAGATATTTTATTATAAAAAATGAACAATTAGATGAACAATTACAAAAGTTTACTACTATCTCAAATTTATCGTGCTTGCATGATATATGTATTTTGGCATTGTTACATTCTTTATACAAATTACTATTAGTTTCACAAACCAACATTTTTCGACGAACCACAATAAATATCCACTTTGACAACAATTTACCAAATACCTTTCCTAAGATCATTCATCACCTTTTTTTTCAAGTGAAAAGAAGTTAAAATCCAATACAACTCGTTTACCAACCCTAGTTTAGTAAACATGTCTCCCAAAGTATTTTTTTTAGTCTAGACCTTTTTAAGATTCACTCCATCCCCATCAATGACATGTCTTACAAAATAGTACTTCATATAAATATGCTTAGTTTTACTATGACAAGCTGGATTTGTAGCCAAATGAATAGCATTTTGACTATCACATAATTTTGTTACATTGTCATGTTTTTACATCATTTGTAACAACGTGAGGCCTCTATCATCTAAGTCTTCCCACTCTTCATAAGTCATATTAACAAGTTCCATCCTCCTACCATCTAATGTCTTATGCAACCATTGTTATACTAACAAATGTTTCATTTTAGCTTTCATAATTTAAAGTCATTGTTACCGTTAAATTTCTCCACCTTGAATTATAGAAGCTAGAAACACATGATTTGTTAGTGCAATGAGGGTTACATGAGGTGTTATATGGCAAGGCAAAGTAACCTACAAGTATGAACAATAAAGAGTGGAAATATCTAGATGTCAAAGTCTCAACACAATTCATTTATCTCTAGCAAATGATGGCTTATATAATATTATCATAGAAGTACAACAAGAAGATTTTGGAAGCAAGAATAAGCTTTTAATGATAAAGAAGTTGTAGATGGTAAATATATTTAAGAAAATGTGGAAATTCCAAAACCAACACTAAAAATATCAACATGCGAGACAAATGATTGTAAAAGGTAATACCAAATTTTTTTCATATATTGCTTTGGTTATTGATGATGGGTAAACTTCTTGTTATTAGGAAGAAGTGGTTGATATCAATGATGTGAGATGGAAGGTGGCAATGAAATAAGAAATGGATGCTTTAGATTAATATAAAACTTGGCACGTATTAGAACTTGGTGGGATTTGAGATCCTGGACAATAAATAAACTTAGTAAATAAATAATGACAATAATGAGAATAACACCACATGAAAGTTATGTGGTAAAATAGTTTATCACGAAAACATCCACCGGGCAAGGTAAGGCATTTAATCTTGTTAGATATGAGACCAAATCAAATTAAAACAAAAAAATATAATATTTTGATTTCATGATGCTTCTAGTTATTTGGGCACTTGGTATTGGCACATGGTGTTAGCCTATGGTATTTTAACAAAGCCTATGTACAGACTAGGGATCATCTATGGTAAAAATGGGTTTGTGAGCAGGAAGTGAGTAAATATATGTATTTTAATTTATTGAATAAGTAAAACTACTAATTGCTTCCCCATGGTTTTCCCATTGATGGATGTTCCACAAAAAAACTAGTGTACTATCA
Organism: Pinus taeda; assembly: GCA_000404065.3. Lineage (NCBI taxonomy): Eukaryota > Viridiplantae > Streptophyta > Pinopsida > Pinales > Pinaceae > Pinus > Pinus taeda. The sequence goes on along the minus strand of APFE030344333.1, from coordinate 21,349 downwards.
TAATTTTATCTTTAATCTTTATTGTTTTTATGTTTATTTTGTCCTTTATTATCATTTTTTTAAACAAATGGTATCAAACTCACATGTTCTTGTTGGTATAGGTGTAAGATAGGTATGTTAACTAGTCTGGAGAGAACTACAGTGAGTGATATGGAGAAGTAAAATAGGGGCAATTTTCCTTATGTAAATCATAGATGGAAGATAAATTGATTTTAAAGGATCAATATTTTATGATTGAGGGAGTGGAAAAGAAACCCTCATCAATAATAGATGAAGGTTGGAAATTGTTGGACATAAATTTCATTGCTACATTACAATAATACCTAGCAAATAATGTCTACTTTAGTGTAGCTAGTGAGAAGATAGAAAAAAAACTATGCAAAAATTTGCATGATTTGTTTGAGGAAAACATGGCATCAAACAAAGGTGACACCACCATTGTAGTTTCATAAAGTGATATTTTTATTTATTATTTTAGTAGAAGAAGCATATTTATATACTTGTAGCAATAGCATTGATTAATCACTTGAATCCAGGGAATCTCACTATGTAACTCCATGTAAAAACAATTTTGTTACATATGAAATAGTGATTATGGTAAAGTACATTTAGGAGATGATCACTTATTGTGATATTATTGGACTAGGAGATGTTTGAATCAAGATAAAGGATGGACATAATATCTTGCTAAATTATTTTAGGCATATTCCAAAGATGCATGTGAACTTGATATGTGTGGAATAATTAGAAGATGAAGCTTTCTCCACAAGCATTGGTATACGTGGGTAGAAAACTAGTAAGGTCATTGGTCATGGCTAGAGGATTCAAGACAAGAAATATTTACACAATTAGGAAAACAAAATGAATAGTAGATATGGTTGTTGTTGCATTACTAAAAAAAAAAAAAAACTCAATGGATATTTAACATAAGTGTTTGGGTCACATGAGTGAAAAGGGCCTAAACATACTTGTTGGAAAAAATATGCTATCATGTTTGAAATCCTATGAAATTTACCTTGTGAGCATTATATAAATGGTAGGAAGTGAAGAGTTTCATTTATGAGAGGTGGACATGAAAGAAAAACAAATGTATTAGAATTGATATATTTCGATGTTTTTGGGCTAGTCAAAGTTAATTATTTAGGAATAGCCTCATATTTTTTCATATTCATATATGATGCATCCGGGAAGGTTTGGGAATACTCCATGAAAATAAAATATTATGTGTTTGAAATATTTCAAAATACTCATGTTGTTGTTGAAAGAGAGACTAACAAAATTCTCAAGTGTTTGAGGATAGATAATAGTGGAGAGTATTTCTCCAATGCATTCAAGGTTATCGTAATAGGTTCAAAACATGAGAGTATTGTACTTTGTGCTCCTCAAAAAAATAGTAATGTATAATGGATCAATCGCACTATCATGGAGAAGGTGATTATTATGTCGTCAAATTTTGGAAGAGAAAAACACTTTTGGGTAGAAGCGGTAAACACAACTTGTTACCTCATCAATCGATCACCATTTATAGTCCTAGATGGTGGCATTTATGCATATTTCCAGTGAGCATAGAACCAAGTTAGATGATAAATCACTGTAGATCACCTAATAATGCAATATACTAAAGCAAAATACTTGATCTACTTCTACTATCAAATTTTACAAATATTAATCAATTTGAGAAAGATCAATAGGAACACATATAACAAAGAAGAAGAAAACATACACATGAAACACAAAAGAATACTCTGGGGAAAGCCTCAGCTAAAAACCCTGTTATCTGTATTATCATACAAGTGGAAATATCTCAGGATTACAAAGCTTTAGCTCACAAGCTATCCAACTCTCAGTACAATCCCTCGCTGCTACTCATAGATTGAATAAACAACACCTGTGCCTTCCTTCAGTCCTCCAAGCCTCCTATTCCCTTGTGTAGTTTCTCCTGGGTCCTCCAGTTGCAACCTATGTGATTTTCACCTCACACACAACACTAACCTCTGAAATAACTGTACAATCCTGAAGAATATAATTCCTTCTACATGGATGAGTTTCCTATATAGGAAAATTCCTCCAACTGATAGTACATTGTCCCTTCCTCTGATCTCAACTGGGTTTCTAACTGAACTAACATGCATGAGTTATTTATGAGAGAATATTCAGCTATCTGAAGTACAATAGTTACATGCATGCATACATTAACTAATTGAACTCGCAATAAGTTCCACAAACTGTTGGAACTAATCTAACTAGACTTAACTAAGTTAATTGAGCTAACTAATTATAAGTACAACACATCTTGATCTCCTTAATTAAGGGATAACTTCCTCAATCAAAGGGATAACTGTTGCATGTCTTCACATAGACTTCAAGTTTGATTTTCTCTAACTAATTAACTCAAGATGAATTAATTAAAAAAAAAATTAGACATCTGTTAAGATCAAATTTGAATTTTAATTCTCAATTTTAGTTCAAGGACTAACTAAAATTGGAATGTATTCTGAAATGCTATTTATAGCAATGATATTTTTAGCATTTCTATTTTTTCATTCCTTGTTTCTATTTCCAACACTGGTAACCAAAATGTTATTTATAGCAATGTATTTATAGAATTTCTATTTTTAGCATTTCTTGTTGCTATTTTCAACAGTATGAGGTGTTTCTGTCGATTCTGTTTCCTTAAGGTCTCCTAGGATGTTGAATCCAATCATAGTAGCATCTCGGCACATGTTTACCTCGTTTGGTTGGTTACTTGGGTAGATGTAGGAGGAGGGTGTTATAGAGTGGTACCAGAGTCAGGTTATGATCTCTTTGGGTCAGAGCTAATACCACATAGTGGTATCAGAGTGCGTTTCACCCCTCGGACTGGATGGGTTGGGTGCTAGTCATGCATTCATGTCAGTTTCATAGGTGTTCCTTATGCTTTTAGTCCATGTGCTTGTTGCATTTGCATGATGATTATCATGTTTATAGTGATTTCGCCATGTGAAGTGTGATGGTGTTGTTGTGGGATGTGTCATCATGAGTGTATGTTTGTATATGACTTTTTTATTCATGCCGATGTCTATATGTTGTTATGCATGCATTGTCATGGTTATAAATATGCACGTATAGTACGTCAAGCATGCATTGTGAAGTCATTGTATGAAATAAGGTCATCATGATGATATTGGTACGTTATGATGCTAATGTGTTGGTTAAGATATTGCAAGAGATGCAGATCATCAAAGTGAAGTTGCAGCATTGGACCTTGAGGGAAGATCATGTCGTCATACAGGTTTGGATGTTGGGCATGCAGGTACGTTAGATAACGGATTGTTATATGCATTAGGATTATATACATTAGGTTTATGTACATGTTTATTGACATTGTGGTTACATACATGATACATGATAGGTGATTAGTACAGTCATATGCACATGTGTCGGATAGTCATGAACGATAGTAACATGTGGTTGTATGCATTTCTATTGTTGTTTTATGTTAGATAACTTGATGATTATGTCATATGTTGTTTATGAGTATGTTATAGGTTAATTTGTTGTTGTTATATGATAGTTAGCTTAATGATTATGTTACATGTTGTTGATGGGTATGTTATAGCTAAACTTGTTGTTCTTATATGATAATTGGCTTGATGATTAGGTTATATGTTGTTGATGAGCATGATATATAACTTTTTATATGCTAGAAACTTGATTATTAGTGTTATTGCATTAAGATCTTGATGTTATATGTATCATACTAAATTTGATTGGCCTATGCAGATGGTTCGGGTCAAAACATTTAGGTATGATTTGACTTATCAATGACATTGTGTTATACTAATCTAGATTGATCGTATATATGTGATTGTTATGCATAAATGAAAAAGGTTTATGAGTTTATGATGTGAACATGTTAGCGAGTGACTATTATCGATATCATGACCTTTTTTATTTTGAGTTGATATGTCGTGAAGTTATATCATGCTAATATGGATGGATTTTGCAGACAAGATAACCTCCCCTAAGATACATTAAGGTATGAGCTTGTTGATGTCATCTACTTTGTGCTTTAATGTTTTATTATGTCATTTAGTTGGTGTTGAGTGTTGGTGTCTATTATGCCGCCTATCTATTTTTTGAATGTTTGATTACTTGCATGATATGAGTATGTGTCTGTAAGATTGCATGAATGAACGATCTTGCTTTAAGATGATTGTACTAACATATATGTGTTGAGACAACTGATATGTACTTGAGTGTAATAGGTGAAAGTTGCAGTATTATGTCTAATGACTATGAGTTGACTATGAATTATGACTTGATTGCTAGTCTTGGTAAATTTTGATTTCAAATTGATAGATATGATTGTCTTGATATTTGGAACATGTATTTGACATGTGTAAATAGTGCAGGAAACATGCGTGGTATTAGCATGACAAGGTAATATTCTTTTGTTTATATAACTATCCATTGGGTGATGTGACAATACATAGTAAGGCTTAGTTGCAGCAAGGTAAAGGTAAAAGAAAGGAATTGAGCAAGAATTCCTTTCTCTATGTTTTAAAACCCTAATTCCAAACAAATGAATGTTTTGCATACAGGAAGACTTCTTAACCTTGACTTTTTCCTGACATTATGTGGATATGTGCTATAGTTATGAACATGTATTTGACAGGTATAACAACCGGTGTCTAGTATAGTTATATTTTTCAAAGGAATTGAAGTCTTTTGCGAGATGACGTGTACGTGTGTTCAGTTGCAAGCTTACTTGGAACAACAAGGTAAGATCAAAAATA
>APFE030344330.1:123621-152957 GCA_000404065.3 Pinus taeda | reverse complement strand
TGCATTTCTGGTTTGAAGCAATGGTGATTGTGATATAGTAGGATTGTGAAGAAGGACAATCTGGACCTCCTTAGTTAGGAGCCTCTTCTTTTACATCTTCTGCATCATAAACCATTGTTAATTAGTGCTCTTAGATTTATCTTCATGAAAGTAGTATTGTAGGGAAGGACAACCTGGTTCTCCTAAGTTAGGAGCCTCTTCCCTCATATATTACATAAATGAACTAGAAATTGTTAAAATAGGTTTATATTTGTAATATGTACTTCTTTAAATCTTCAAATTTTATCTTCTAAACTTGGTTATATCTTATGTCCATATACTGTGGATTTGCCTCCAAGTTTTACAAACCCGGATTGATAATTAAATACTTGTGTTGATTTATGTTAATAAATTAGCCCAACATACATAGTACAACATGTACACAATACCACATATCCAGCATGTACCTAGCACCATTTATACCCAGCACTACATATGTAACATTCACACAACATTATTTATACCACCTTGTACATAATCATTGCATAAACAACATGTACAAACATTATATATTCACATCACCACATGCGCACAACATCACAGATGAAACATATACAACATATACAACAGTAGTACCACACATCCAAAACCACACTATCTCTATCAGGCAACCTTGCTCCCAGTGTCTTATCCATGGTTGTCCCAGCATGGTACAGACCACACTGCTGTCATTTCGTTGATGTAACCCTTGGTATAACATGTCCATAATATATTCACATAATATCAAATCATAACCATATGATACTGACCTCATATATTTTTCATGACTTCTCTTCCCAATTGATTTGTTGGGTTGTGTTATATTCTTTCCACGACTAGCCCCCTAGCTAAACCGGTGGATTAGAGGGGGTGTATAGTCCCCCCTTTGTTACGCTGATGCACAGTGGGGGTGCGGAATCCCCGCTTGTATGGGGGGTTTTTGGTCCATGGTATTGCATTCCTTGGCATGTATATATATGTATTGTAACATTGAAAGGAATAAATCAATCTGGTAGCCCCGGTTTTGGATCTAGGGGAAAATCTCTGTGTATATTTGTTTTATGTGTTATGCTCTCGCCATTGTTTATTTTCTGTTTTTAGAATTCGTATGCAGGTAATTTATGTATGGGGTTTAAACATACATGATTCCTCATAAGACCAGGAACCTCTTCATGTCATTCACTTGCATAAGTAACCATTCCTCCATAAAATTGATTACTGACAACCCTATCAGACAGTGACATAGATACATATATACATACATATATAATCATTAGCATAAAACAATCGTCATTCTGTCATACAATGACATACATATATACATGTATACATGTATAAACATCAACATAATCATGATCATAACATAATTACCAAATAACATAAGGTCTAGGTTAAGATAACTTCCTTATTTGTGCATAACAACAATTCCCAACATAGCCAAGACATCTAATGCCTCAGATCTATTTATTTTGCCCTTCTGGTTACCTTTCTCATGTCTATACCACCACTGTCCATTTACCATAATGGACCCAACCAGTCCAACCGACTTTCATGGTCTTACCTTTTGTTGTGCTTACTCATGCACCGAGCTTTATCTATGTCTTACATTATTTGTTGGGTACCACACAACTCTCTCAAGCTCCATCAAATTTCCTCTTTCCCAACCAATTCCCAAGACACTCAAAACAAAAAAGGAAAGACAAGAAACAACCAAGAAGGAAACCATGAAACCAATAACGACACCACAACCCATGTGGCATGGCCATGCACAAGATGAAAACAAAACCACAATCAAGCACAAAAAAGCACCAAAAGACCAAAATCACAAGACTGGCAACAAACACCATGACTCAGTCCCCATGGTTCCCAAGGAATGCTCGACCTAATCCTTCTTCAAAATTTCATGGAAATTTATTTTGTCATGCCATCCCCTACATCATACTTCCATAAACACATAATTGTTAGTGTATATATAACATAACAATACACCAATTACCTTATCTTTTTATTCCAGCCATGTTGCCTTGTAGTTGAACACATCTATGCCATGTCTCAAGGGACTCCAATTCCCTTGAAAAATCTACCTATAACTAGAAACTGGCTGATATACCTATCAAGTACATGTTCATGAATCTAGCATTTATCCAGATAATGTCAGACAAAATTAAGGTTAGGAATACTTCCTGTATGCAAAGCACTAATTCGTTTATAATTAGGGTTTCCAAACATAGCCAAAGGAATTCTTGTCCAATTCCTTTTTTTTTACCCTTTTTAACTTGTTGTAATTCGAGGCTTAGTATGCTTTGTCACATCACCCAACTTTGATATAAACACATCAACTATTACCTTGTCAGGCTAATACCAGCATGCTTCCTACAACTACTCACACATGTCAACCACATGTTCCAAATATCAAGACAGTCATATCTATCAATTGAAATCAACCTTTACCAAGACTAACAAACATGTCATAATCCATAGTCAACTCATAGTCATTAGACATAATGTTACAACTATCACCTAATACACTCAAGTACCTATCCACTATCTCAACACATATGCATTAGTACAATAATCTTAAAACAAGATCATTGGAACATATACTCATATTATGCAATTCATCAAACATTCAACCAACTTGCAAACATACCATGTTAAATGAATCAACCAGATGACGTAATAGACACCAGACATTCGAACACCAAATAGATGTCATAATCAAACAATCAAACCCTAAATAGATGACATAAAAAATCTTGTACCTTAATGTATCTCAGGGGAGTCTATCTTGTCTACAAAATCAATCTAGTTAGCACGATATAACTTCACAACATATCAACTCAAAGATAATTAATATCATGATATCCATAACACTAACTAACTAGCATGTCCACATCATAAACTCATAAGAATGTATCATTTATGATTAGCAATCACATATGTACAATCGGTCTAAAATAGTAACATAATAAGTCGCCTCATACATGAATGTCATAACCTTAATCATTTGTGTAGGCCTATCCAATTTAACATGATATCAAGATCTTAATAAAATAAACCTAGTCATCAAGTTACTAGAATATAACAACCATAAGCTATATATCATGCTCATCGACAACATATAACATAATCATCAAGCTAATGGTCATTTAAAAACAACAAGTTAACCTATAACATACTCATCATTCAACATATAACATAATCATCGGGTTATCTAATATAAAACAACAATAGTAATGCATACAACTACAGGTTACTACTGGGTTGCTGGGAGGTTCCCTCCTAATCTATCCTCCAAGGACAAGAGCAAGATTATTAGGTAGAGTTCCCCATTCACTTGAGTTGGCGGAAATATTTTCAAGTTGGGGACAAATCATATTTTGAGAAGAAGTGTGAGGGAAGAGGAGGTCTTTGACATTCTCTCAGTATGCCATGATGGACCTTTTGGAGGCCACTTTTATGCTAAGAGGAAATCCTTCAAAGTTATACAAGGTGGTTACTACTCACCCACTCTACATCAAGATGCAAGAAGGTGCACCACCAAGTGTGATCAGTGCCAAAGGATAGGAAAGCCCACACCTAAGAATGAAATGCCCCTACAACATCAAGTGACTCTGGAGCCATTTGATAAATGGAGCATGGAATTCATTGGGCACATTGATCCACCATCAGGATAGAAGAAGTATATCATTGTGTTCACTAATTACCTGACTAAATGGGTTGAATAAAAGGTATTAAAGGCATAAACCTAACTGAAGGTGGTTGAATTTCTGAGGGAGAACATCTTCTACAAGTTTGGTTTTCCAAGGGAGTTGGTCATTGACCAAGGGACACAATTCACCTCAAATATGATTGAAGACTTCATGAAGCAACACCACATCAAGAATAGGACATCCACTACCTATCACCCTCAGGAAAATGAGCAAGTGGAGGTCACAAACATAACGTTGGAGAACATTCTGACCAAGGTTGTTAGTAGTAGCAGAAAGGATTGGCCAGGCAGACTTATAGAAACCACTTGGGCCTACAATACCACTTGGAATACCACCGTTGGATTTACCCCATTTGAATTATTCTATGGAAATAAGGCCATGTTGTCCATTTAATTTAAATATAATACCCTAAGGATGGTAGCTCATTTATACTTAGTCCTAACTAGACCACAGCAGGAGAGGTTTCTCAAGCTCAATGGTTTAGATGAATTCAGATTGCAGTCTCTCTTACACATTGAGGTAGTCTAGCTACATAGGAATATTTGACATGACAAATACATTAGAGAAAGATATTTTCAAGAGGGTGATTGGTCCATTCTGTATGATTCAATATTTAAAAGATTTCAATGTAAAATTAATGACAATGTGGTTGGGCCCCTATTTAGTGGGAAATTTTCATGGGAATGGGTTTGTCCAAATCAGAACAATTGATGAGGAAGGTATTCCCTTTCCTATTAATGGTTACCAGTTGAAGTTGTACAAAAGGCCTTGGTACAAAGAGGAGCTTATTAGCTCAATTAGCAATGAGTTGAATGTGATTGGGAGGCTCATAACCCTCAGTTCACCAAGCTTCTGACGAACAAGAGAAAAAATAAAAAATAAAAATAAATAAAGTTCCTAGGTTAAAATCTTCATGAGGCATCTAAGTCCTACTCTAGGGTTGAAAACCTCTATGAGGCAACCCAAAAGCAAAAAAAAAAAGGAGAGAAGAGAAAAATAAGATGAAAAGGTCCCTAGGTGAAAACCTCCTCTAAGGTGTCTAGGGCAGACTTGCAAATTGAAAACCTCTCAGAGGAAATTTGCATGTCTCATAAAAAAATAAAGGAAAAAAAGAGGAAAAAAGAGAGAAATGAAACACCAGGAGGAAGTACACAGAGGTAAGGGATTCCTTACATCAATTCTACTAACAATTTTCTTTAGCAGGACTCTAGATAGTGAAGAGGATGACAGTTGAAGGAACAAAGTTCACAGTCCATTTCTACATCCCCCCAACCTAACCAATGCATTTCCCTCATCATTTACCCATCTCCCTACATCACTCCATCACCTAGCGAGTATATGCACCCAATTTAGTCTCAATCTTGTAGTGCTACAGGATTGTCCTAAACTACTACAAGATCGACTAGAAATGCTACAAGATCAAGATCCGCTTAGAAGAAGGGGTCAAAAATCTTATTTTTCCTTGGGAAATGTTAGGATAGGTCCATCAAACCTCCTTCACCTTTCATTTACTCCATTTAGATAAATCCATTCTCAATATTCCACCTCTGACCATAAAAAATAAAAATAAAAATAAAAAATAAAAACACAATAAAGGGACTTTTCCTTCACTCTTTTTTTTCACATGCTTTCACCACCATCAAAATATTTTGTTCCTGACCCTAGGCTCACCATGATTTATCCTAGTCCATGAATTCAGTATGAGGTTTTGGGAAGGGACTGCATGACTTCTATAGGAAGGAGATCAATGCTATAGAAGTTTGCACATATCCAACAAAACCATAGGAAGAGGATTGTTACAGCTCCAGAATGAAGAACTGACCACCCTGAAGCATCAAGAGGCCATCCTTGAGATCTAAGGAAGTCACACCATCCCTGAGAGGAAGCTCCAAGGTCAACAGTATACTCTAGTAGCAGCAGATTGAACACTGGAAAAGACTTGCATGAAAGAGAGATTTTATTAGTCAAATATGTATTGTTTTATTTAATGAGGACCTGTGCACGAGTAAGAGTATGGAAAATAGTACCTTCAAAGAGAATTTGATCAATCATTAGTTTAGTAGCAGCATGCATGCATCTACAACATTTCGACATCATAGGTAGGCTCAAGTATGACACCCATCATCTCTTCCCTATGTGCATAATGGTTAAAAAATGTGTTTAATGAGCAAGACTAGAGTTTTTATGAGCTAGAGGTGGCTAGTAAACTTGGCCACCTTGGATTAGTAAATTGCAATCTCCTCAGCCATGCATGAAACATGGAAGACTCAAAGTAAGGTAAGTGATAATTACGAGGAGTGGGGAAAACGGCTAAAAGAGGAAGTATGTGTAGAGACCATGTCATCAAGTGCATCAAGCCCATTACCAAAAAAAGGAATAAAAGGACAAGACTCGATTTCATGTGTACCGATGCTCATTCCAAAAATAGTTAGAGAGGTCCATCAAGATATTAAATGTCAATCTAGATGCTACTAGGGGCTTAATAGGGTTCTAAGAAAGAGCTATAGAGTTGGTTTGTAGGTACTATAGGATTAGGCACCATTGGATACCTAGATTTCTACTAGAATGTAGAGGAGATGCTACATGATTGGGCCAAGAGGTGAAAAGGAGTCCAAAACACAGATATTTTTCCTCCAAACACACATAAACATAAGTAAATAATTCTAAGAAGGGTAAGTGGCATCCTCCTTCATCATTTTCCATACAATTGTGAAGTGAATTTTTCCTACTACAGGCATCTTGTAGCAAACCCTTGTAGAGGTAAATTCCTTTGAAATTTTAGTTTCTCACATAAGAAAAGCAAGGAAAGAGCAGAGGAAGTTTTTCATGGAATTATAGTGTATCATTCTTCTCCTTCTCTGACCAAAAAAAAAAACATCAACCGCCATATCTCTACCTCTGCACCCTAGACTACTAAGAGAAAATATTGCAAAGAAATTCCCTTCAGATAATTTCAAGGAACAACAATAAAAACCATGGGAGGAGGTTTCAATCGAAGAGAACCCCATTATAAAAAAGGATCATTCAAAGGTTGAATACTGATTGGATAGGGCTCAACCTTAGTCCTCCCTTATTTTTGGGCCTATAGGAGAGAAGAGATCGAGAAGAAGAACAAAGTGAGTGGGCAGACATAAAAGCAAATGCAGAGTTCTATCCACATAAGGCACACCATCTGAGATGCCTTGGGATTTCATATAGGCCCCTAGGGCCATGCATGGACTTCATATAAATGAGTAAGTTTCTCAAAGGGTGAGCAACACCTTCATCATGGGGGTGATGATGGGTCCCATTGATAGGTATATTTTGAGGCCCTGTTAACGGTGTTGGATATCGCCAACAAACAGGGACCCTCCCTGATGTGAAGTCCCAATTAGACCTCACATGGTTTGGAGTAGGAGCCCCATCTAGAGTATCAACCTGACCACCATAACACAAAGCTTTGTCTTGGTTTCAATGGGTAACATTACAAAAACCTTGAATAAGCAAGTAAGTTGACATTGTGAAGCACTAACTGCAAGATGTAAAAGAAACCTTCATGAGGGGAGACAAGAAGTGAGTCTCTAAGAGGAAAGTAATAGTACTATCCTAGAAGAGGCACATAAGGGAATGGAAATATTCATTAGTGAAATAGTTCACACAACGATATTAAAGTGAATACAACACACATTCAACAAGATTAGTACTGAAGCCACCAAAATAGTTCAATTTCTCCAGTACATGTGAACACAACATATACCGTAAACATCCCAAGATCAATAGTCCTAAAACATTTGTGATACATGCATGAAAATTTGTTGGCTTATAGAGATTCGATTATAAGGTGAAATATCGAAGTACATCAATTACAATGGTGAACACTAGTTCCAATAGTGGAACATTAAGTCACTCCATGCTTCTCCAAAAAATAGTTTTCTCTTCTATGCCAAGTAGAGAAGCCAAGACTAGATATTCAAATATTAAGCCTCCAAAATCCTTTTGCTTGAGTTATGAGGTTACTTTTATAATAAGGGGACTAACCTTTCATATCCCCATGACTCTTGAATTACCGTCATGACTCTTGGACTTTTAATGTGTCCTTTTGACTTCTAAACAACTCTTGAAATTCCAACGTATTTTGGACTTCTCCTAAAGAAATTTTTTCCATATATGACTAAGTGACTTTCCACATTCCACATATGACTCTTGGACTTCCACACATTACATTTTGTCTTTTACAATGATTACAATACTACATCATGATTTCCACATCATCATATGATGAGACTTGACATGTCACTATATTTAATGAATGGGACTAATAGTGACTGATGACATGGACTTTCTCCAGTGGAAACATGGCTGCCACTTGTGTCTTCATTTCCTCAAGCAGCTTTAATCGTTAATGTCCTCACCCTCCAAATGGTCTTTGATGTAATGGAGTCTTTAGGGTGTTTTTATCATCAAGGTTCAAGTGTGCTCTTCATTCTTCTTATTATTCCTTCGTTCATCCTATTTGACCGATATTACTTACATGCGCTTTGCATGAGGTCTCCGCAATACATGTTTCTGCAATCACTCATGATGAGCAGCTATTAGTTTAAAAATATCCTACTCTACCATGTTTTATGCATATTTTCCTCTCCGTGCCCTTTCAATGCATTTAAAATGATGAATGGAGCTTAAGGGTGCAAGGGCATACTCTGAAAGGTTGAAGGATGGAGAAGGAGGAGCCTAGAGGCTTCAGCATGCACTCATGCACCCTAAGGAATAAATAAATCAAGGTAGGGTGCATGTCACAAGTCAAAAGGATGAAACAAAAACCTTTTGGCTTCCCAAGTGTGCTATGCACCCAAGGGAAAGAGGGACAGTGCAGGGCACACTCCCGAAGGCTGAAGGTTGAGGCTTCATTCCTTCGATGTGCACTCATGCGCCTAAGAGGCCTTAGGAAGGGCACAAGGTGCACTCTTGAAGGTTGAAGGTTAAGGCTTCGTGCCTTTAGGGTGAGAAAGTGCACTCAATTAAGTTCAGGAGGGTTCATGGTGCATCGGGGAAGGTTGAAGGCTAAGATTCCAGTCTTCAGGATGCGCTAGTGCACTCAAGGAGGGCACACTTCTTCGCATCGAAGGAGTGCACTCACAGAAGACTTTGCCACTTTTTAAGGCTGCGGTTCAGAACAGGGAAGGGACTTCATGCTTTTGGAGTGATCCCAGCTCTATGAGAGGGTGTAAGGTGCACTTATAAATAGTGAAGAATCACCCATCAAGGCTTCAGAGTGCACTCATGTGCTCTTGGCCTTTATGGGGTCATTATGCAACCAAAATTTGTCTAAGTCTGGATGATTGCTCAAGGGATGAGCAATATGTGTTCTAGACATAAAATCATCTGCGACACATAATAACTCATCTAGAAAACTTATACAAGCTTCATCAACAATGAATATATATCAAAACACCACTTTATGCACATTCCCCATGTACAAACGATGAAGTGTGTGCAACTGCGACCCAAAAGTGTCGTTTCAAAACAAGGAAGGTGTTATGACCATGAAATGCATCTAAATATGTTCTAATCAATGGGACAACACTTGATATCATTCAAGGACACTTGAAACTCATAGAATAATGTGAGATGACATTTGATGATCAAGGAAACACTAGATACAACAGTGATAGTAGGCTTCAAATTCGCATGTAGTGAAACTTTGGAGGGTTTTGTAGCAGCAACAACAAGCCCATATTGTTACCTTCCAGACCAAAAATTCTTTCTTTTCTCCACATTAATTTACAATTTTTTTCTATAATGTGTTTAGTAGGGAGACTATAGGGTGCTTGTCATACTTTTTGGCCTAATGTGGTTTATGTGTAGGAAAGAAAGAATTTTTTAGTACATTTATGATGAAGAGGCATGTTGGAGGAAACTAGAGGAAATGTAGGAGGCTTTCCCCTACATTTATGCTCCTTTGAATCAAATCGATCCCTAGAATCACTCATTTGCACTCATCTACAACTCAAATTCCATTGACAGTCGATGAACTCAAGTGCATGTGAAGATCTAAGGGAACTAGATCCACTAATTTCATTATTTTGGGGGAAGCAATCCTCCTCTCAAGGGAGCTACCCCTCAGTCACTTTTTGTATAAATAAATAGGACTAAGGGATCATTAGGATTAAAAATTTTGAGAGATAGGAAGAGCTATTGAAGGCCAAGTACTTGAGACTGCTATTTCCATTTTGAGATGATGTATTTGAACTCCATTTTCTATTAATGAAAGGTCCCTTGTTGGTCTACATCTAAGTTAGATTAGGAGGGTTGAAACCCTTAGGTTAGGGCCCAACCCATAGGCTTTAATCTGTCTCATGTATTATTCCTTTGTTCTTGTTCAATTTATTACATTTCTTTCTTCATTTTTGTAGAAATTAGATTGCAAAAATTGTAGTTGCAGGTCTGATCGCCACCTCTCTTATGGGAAGTGTGGTTAAAGAGTCTATAACAACAAGCCAAAGATATGTTTTCTTTCGAATTTTCTAGGCTTTGGATTTTAATTCTCTTGCATACTTGGTTTATGCACCTTAGAAGCTAATATTATGTCTTTGAGAAAGGATTAGATGCATGGTGTAGTATAGAATAGTTCTTGATGAAATAAAATTCAACTCATCCTTTCCACTTTGATTTATTTTGCTGCAATTTGATAATTAGATGTATGTTCTTGATTCTTAGTATGCAGGGACTTCCAGTGACTTGTATGGGTTGGCACATTCATCCACATCCACTTTTTCATTACCATCCTTCTCCTACACACCCCATACTACTCTCAAATTCTGCCACCAAGATCATCTTTTCAAGGTTAATGAAGGACACATTGAGCATGAATATTTTTAAAAGATGAGCCTATGAGGGGTGATAAGCTTGTAAAAATTCCTCATGCATCCTTCTTCCACCCTCAGAAAGCTCTCATACTCAATCGTGTAGCAAAACAGGGTATCTTGTATCATCCTGTAGCAGTCCTATAACATTGCTTAAACTTAGCCATGTTTTCTCTAAGATCTTGATTTTTTCATTTTTGGATTGTGTAATTACCTCCAATATTTGAATCCATGATTGGGGAGGCCCAAGGACCACTCTAGACCCATCCTTCCTCCACTGCAAGTACAAGACAACAAATGGAATTAGGAAGCATATTTTCACATTTGAATCACAATGAGTATTCTCTTATGCAATGAGTAAAGACCATGTTGCTAGAGCTAAAAATATCTTATACTTTGTGATATGAAAGGGAACTCTTCAATGAATGTTGGCTTGAGGGGGCCTAACCCAGGTTCAGTGTTAGTTAGCCAAAAAAATCCCAACACTACTAGCCCTTTCAGCATCAACCCGCAGAGCATGGACTAAAGTCTCACTCGAAGCAGTATGGGGGGATGCTAGAACCAACTTTCTGCACCCTTTAGATGGTTGTGATGTCAGTTTATTCCAACTATTCTTGCCTTCGCATAGGTTGCTTCACACTCTGTTCTACCCTTTAGTATCTTCACGAAGTGTTACAATCGGCTTTCGCGCATCCCTAACCAGGGGTTGAAGTCCTTTCGCGCTACTAGGGCAACGAACTGCGATATTTCCCAAACTAGGATAAGTATCTTACTTATCTTATTATCAGATCTTAGTTAGATTCATGTAAATAGATGTTATTACTTGCGTTCATTTAACCAATACAATTATAAACATTCGCGCCTCATATAAGCATTAGAAGTGAAATTCATACCCAATATAACAGATGCATAAACAAGAAATAAGACGCAAAATTTATAGGAAACTTATCTTTATTAATACTTCCAGATGATTACATACTCGACTCGCCCTGCACACTCAGCTGCAGACTACTAGGTCTCTATGCACTCAGTTGCGGAATCTCTACCTACGCTACGACCCAAAACATAGACTTACACTTCAGAGCTATATCACATACATCTTCATTGCTTTTCCATATTTTATTAGATGCCTTTGTCTACTTAGAGCTTCACTCTATTTATGCAATCCCATGGCCCGTGGACCATGGGTAGATATTCTATAGTCGACATTACATTATCAAAATAAGGGCAGACAACCCTATGACTCTTTAACAATTATGCGCTCTGTGCCCACAAAATGTAGAGTCTTTACATTGGAATTACAAAATTGGACCAAAATCTGGGCTCTAAGCCCCAAAATTGCCCTTGGGGGATCTCGCGCCCAACAGGCCCCCAACACAAACATCGCGACTCACCCTCGAGTCACTCTGTAGGTGCAGAGATCTTAGCATGAAGACCTCCCAGCGCTGTTTGGATCGTTGCAACTTCGACAACGCACAGAGCACCTACTTGTTGAACTTCCTCCACACATTGTTCAATGACTAATGTTGTTGAACTACTACCCTGAATCCTCCTCTGAGTTGCTTGCAGTTGCATGAGCTTTGCTTCAATGGAGGTTGTAATTATATAAGCCTCATCAATCCATGGTTGTAGGTGCGCTTTTAACACTGCTTCCTTATGCCGAGCAGCATCCACTTGTTCCTTGAGCACCTTTGCCTCCTGCATCCTTTCAAGACTTTGTGTAAGGGAAATCGTCTGCGCAGTCCCTTTTACTTCTTCATACTTTTGTTGTAGCTCATGCACCTCTATCTCTAGGTACTCAACATTCAGGTCCTCCTGCATGGTAGTTAGGACCTCGAATGATTGCTCAAATAGTTACATGCAGTCTGCCACTGCATTTTCAACTGTTGATGTTGCTACTGTAACAGTAGTGGTTCATTGTTCCTTGATTTTCGGTGGAGTTGAAGGTTGAGCCTTCAACTGTAGTTCTATGATCTGCAGGTTCATCTCGAGCTGAACCCTGGTCATGTTTGCTCTAGCGTCGTGCACCCCTGTGGCCAATTTACGGACGCGTGCATCCACCAGTTCTTTTGCTTGAATGTCCAACTCCGGGACCATTCAAAAAGCTTCCTCTATCACCTGCATAATCTATTGATTTTGCCCGACTACCTCATTGCGCTACAGGCCCAACTATTCAATGTTGATGCATTGCTCGCTTATCACCTGCAGTGTGCGACTCTACCTAGCTCGAAATTCCACGGTGACCCCATCCTGAAAGAGATAGAGCATCTCCCAAGGGAGCTCAGCCATATTTAATCCAACCCCTTTCAAAATACTGATCGTGGCCCTATCAGCCTCCTTCTCTGTAGTAAGTGCCCCATCTAGTAGTACTATCATGTTGGTCACCCGTGTGTGCAACATTTCCTCAGCAGCTGAAGTACCGATCGCGAGGCTGGTGGACACTATGCAAACCTATAACTCCTGCAACTATATTCAAAGAGCTCCCAGTACCAACTATTGTTGTTCCTCAAACTGTTGGAGGGCCTCCGTGGTGACATCCCTCACAGTTTTGCCGATATCATGCAAATCCCCCTTAGTGAGGGTGATTGGGTCGAAAGAAGTCTTTGATGCCTTTGCCTTCTTTCGCGGCACTATCTGCTCTCGTGGTCACGAATGCTTGAGTTAGGTTGATGTTGTTTATGGGTCTGTGCCACCTTGTTTTTGTCTATCTCTGGTTTGGGCGAAGGTGACTTTTGTCCTTCGCATGCTTCTTCTTTTTTTTCTGTTACTCTGCCAACTTCACAGCGTCGTACGCTGCCTGAGCCTTAGCCGCTAGTTCTTCTTTCCTGCACTTTTTCGCAAGTTGTGCCATTCGAAGTTTTGTCTCTTCCTTCTTGCAATGCATGGTGGAATTCTCTGTTTCCACCATGGAGCCAACTGGAGTGCTCCACTCTCACGGCCAAGACTCAAGGACTATGAATATCACATCGCCAGTTGCCAAATACGGTAAATCATGGCACGTCTTCGTAGGGTCCTTCTGCGCCCTAATGAAGACATGGTGGAAATCTGCTTTGAACTCTACAAAGCTCTGCAAACTATTATAGACTGTGGGCAATAACCGCAGCTTGTGATTGATCCCCATATGGATATTCATCTCCATTAGTATCCAGAATATCTTTCTCTCATTTATCCTCTGCATGTCCCTAGTCGCCAACAGCAAAGCATACTTCACTACCTCTAAAAGGTCTGATGTGACTGAATGGAACTAGCTATCTTCAGGTTACTCCCATGCCACCAATATGATCAAAAATAGCAGCCATGCATAATGAAATGTTTTTCCCTACTCTTGTGCCTCGCGACAGTTTGCAAGGAACTCGCCGCATAGATAGTTCGCCCAGTTGAATTGGACCCCTTTTGCGCGTTGTGCACTAGTACAACCACTAGGGCATGCACCTCATCTTCACAGCACTTCTGCATCACCTTCCCTACCAATATTTGTGTCTTGACCTTGACTACGGGGTTGTTGATACTGGAGATGGCATAACCTCGCTTCTTCTTCTCCAACTTAAACTTCTTTTTCATTGCCTCCGCGAGGGCCAACTCACCACCTTTTCCCTTTGAAATGTTTGTTGGATCCTCCCTGGAGCAAGGTAATCATGTAATTCAGTGAAATAGATGGTCTATTATGGGGATGGATCCTCCAGCCACAAGCACCCATCATGCACCAAGCAGAGAAGCTGCCTGATGACAAAAATGGTCACTGGGGCGCGGTGGTAATGCGACTCCCAGAGCAAGTTTAGCAACCCTGCTTTCTCCACACCTCTGAGCCATTTCCGTGGCTCCAATTGGATTGTTCCAGAATTCGCATCGATGCTCTAGCGCATTAACTTCTCAGCTGCTAAATGCAGGAACTTCTCATGGTCTACGAGGTCCCAATGTTCAAATTTCAACACAAGAACCCATCCCAAGTGTGCTCCCTCAAAATAATATCATCTTGGAGCAATGGATTTTGCAGAGAGCTCTTGCTCTCATCTATATCCTTCGGCACCTTGTCTTTACCCTTGCGTGGAGGAACATATTCAGGTAACCAGGTAATAGGGTCCACACCCTAGGTTTCAACTTCCATCTCTAAATCCTCGCCCTCCTTATCCACCAGTATTTCTTCAAATTCTTCTTCGTCGGCCTCCAGATTAATAGCCTTCCCCTTTTCCTGCAAGGTGAGCTTGGTCCTCAGTGGATTTCTTGGGGAGATGCGCACCAAGATCATGGCTTTCTTATCCTTCTTAGGTCTCGGTGTGCGGGGTGATTTAGGGACCTCAACAATTATTCTAGCACTTTCTAGGGCTTCCACTTCCCTAATTTCCTACATAGCTTCCTCAGCTGTCACTATTCCTATGTTCATGGCTTCTTCGGGTGCTGACATAGCACTACTCCACAATTATTTCAGTGTCTCTGGTAGTTTCTCAAACAATGAACCTGCTTTCAGAATCTTGAATAAGTCTATGTTCATGAATACTTAAGCACGCAACAACTCATTTCTCAAATTTCCAAGTGTTGTTTGCGAGACAACCACTTGTAATTTATAGTGCCTTTTGAATTTGAATTCGACCGTTCCCCCCACATTCGGTCCATTAATGATAGGTTGGTTGTAAATTTTCAAGAATCTAGCCCATAAAGTTCACCTTAAATTCCTATCGTCGGCTCCATTTGGCCTCAAACCAAGCATCAAATCATGAAAGTGAATTTGACGGTCACTTTTTGGCAGACCTGCGTGAAAATGCAGCTATATTTGCGCTATCGCAGACCCTGTGACACTTCGCTACTATGCATAGTCCTGACATCGTGTAGTTCCCGGGCAGAGTAGTTTATAGTCTTGCACCTCCTTTCAGTTGCTTGAAGTGCTAAGATTGTGCTTCTTTCATATAGTCACATTGTTGGATCGTTGATGTATGGCTTCAAGTGACTACCATTCACCTTTCATGGGAAGAGTTCTCCATTTAACTTGACCAGCTGTACCGTGCCTCGATCAGTAATCTCCTTAATAGTATACGGCCCTAACCAGTGCACCCTGGACTTCCCTAGGAATTTATCAAACTTACTATCATACAACAACACCAGATCATTTACCTTGAATGTGCACAGCTTGATGTGTCAGTCGTGCCATGCCTTTTTACGCTGCTTTTGGACCTGCTGGTGAAATCCAGCCAAAAATCGTTCTTCTTCAAGCTCATCCAACTGCGCAAGCCTCTCCTCCAGGGCTCTGCGATCCATCATACCTATGAGTGCTACTATGCACAGACTAGGCACAATGTATTCCATAGGCATTACGGATTCCACTCCATAGACAAGCCTAAAAGGTGTATGTCACGTCAGTTTCTTGCATGTCATTCGATAAGACCATAACACTGCAGGTATGTGTAGGTCCCAATCACTTAGTTGGGCCTTGCATACCTTGGTCAGTGCATTTTCAAGCACTTTGTTGAACGAATCCACTATCCCATTAGCCTGTGGATGATAAGGTGTTCTCTTCTTGTGATACACTTGAAATTCCTCCGTTAGTGTGTTGATCGTCTCGTTCAGGAAGTGTGTACCGTGATCACTCATCAAGATCTTTGGACATCCAAATCATGTCAGTACATGTTCTAATAGAAACTTCATAGCAGTCGTGCATGTGCAATTCTTCACTGGCTGCGTTTCTACCCAAGGAGTCAGATACTCTGTTGCAGTGATAATATGCCCCGCGCCTATCTATCCTTGAGGTTTAATGGGTCTTGCAAAATCTATTGCCCACTTTTCAAAAGGTTGCAATGCCATTTGTGGATTCAAAGTCATTTCATCCCTCCGCGATGGCCTTCCTATCCACTAACATACATCACATGCCTTGCAATATGCTTTTAAATCCTAATGAAGGATTGGCCACCAATCTCAATGCATAGAATCTTCTGTGTGGTTTCTCTTCCTGCATAATGTCCTCCCGCGGCTCCCCCATGAGCATCCGCAAGGATGTAGCTTCGTTAAAACTCAACTACATACCTTTGTAGTATTTCATCATTCCCCATCTTATATAGATGCCCAACAATGACAGAGAAATCTGTCATGCATACTATTAATTCCTTCTTTTGTTGGATAGAGTATCCTTCCAACACAGTTCTAGCTATTAGAAAGTTTAATATATCTTCAAAATCTCCTTCCACTATGCACACAGCAAAGAGTTGCGCGTCAAGTAATCCTTCCTTCAAACTAGTAGGTTCCTCCCCTATCTCGATGTGTGACATGTGATTTGGTCCCGCGTTCAATCATCCAGGCTTCACAACAACTTCAAAATCATACTCTTGGAACAATAAAAGCCATCTGCAAATTCGCCCCCCCAATACAAACTTATTGAACAGGTACTTTAGCATGGAGTGATCTGTATACATCTTAAAGTGGCCTCCTAGCAAGTAGTGTCGGTACTTCTGGAGCACACACACCATAGCTAGTCCCTCACGCTCAGTGGTCGAATAATTCATTTCTGCTTTGGACAATTTGTGGCTTGCGAACGCAATAGGGTGGTCCAAGCCTTCTCCGTCATATTGTGTTAGTACTTCCCCCAGTGCTATACATGACACATCGACATGTACATGAAACTCTTTCTTCCAGTTCAGGAAGACAAGAATCGGCACAGTAACCATCATTTCTTTCAATATATCTAGGCTTTTCTTACAATCATCATTCCAGCAGAACGTGACATCCTTCTTCAACAATTTTTCCATTAGTGCGGTGATTTGGGCATAGCCTTTGATAAAATTTATGTAATATCCTATATTTCCAAGAGTAACGTGCAGTTGTTTCACACTTCTCGGCACTTCCAAGTTCAGAATCATTGCGATCTTTGTGGGGTCTACCATTAGCCCTTGTCTACAAACCACATGCCCCAATAGGTTCCCAAAAGGAATGAGAAACAAACACTTCTTGAGGTTGAGCGTGATTTGGTATCTTTGACAGGTATCCAACACCAAGTGCAAGATCACTACATGGTGCTTAACTAGCCCAAAGACAGTCCAGTCATCAAGATAGACCTCCAAGAACTTATGAATATACTCCTTGAATGCCGCAAAAACCACACACGAAAACATAGCAGGTGCATTCTTCAATCCAAATGTCATGACAATATATTGAAAGCAACCCCACTCAGTCGTGAAGGTTGTCTTGCTCCTATCCTCCAGCGTGATTTTGATCTAGTGGTACCCCGAGAACCCATCAGTGAAATAATATGCTTCCTGACCACCTACATTGTCCAACACTTCATCTGTCAATAGAGTTGGGAATGGATCATGCACACAAGTGTCATTAAATTTTCTAAGATCCATGCATATCCTTATCTCATCCTTCAGCTTCTTCTCTTGCACCACCATTGGGCTTACCCAATCAGATTCTTCCACAGGCTCAATGATGCCTATTGTAAGCATTTTTTCTAGTTCTATGCAGACCTCCTCCTTGTATTTCAAATTTAAGTGGTAAGGCCTCTGCTTAACTGGCTTCACATCAAACTTTAACGTGATCTTCATCACTCCTAAATCTCTGATGATTCCTTTCAAATCTGTGAACTTGGTCGGGAATAAGTCTTGATATTCACAGAGTAATTCAGTGACCTTATCCACCGTCGCGTCGTCCCAGTAGTCTCTGATCTTCGTGAATTTGGGTTATGACTCTGTACCAATGTTCACCTACTTAGTTTTCACCGACACAGTTAAATCAGGGTTCTCAATCTATGGTCCTCGAAACTCGTGGTGGCCTTCTGTTTCAGGAATGTTAATATTTCACGAATCCTCATCCTCCTCTTCAATAGTTACATTATAGCATTCCAACACGCGACTCAACTAAGTATCCCATTTAGGTTGAATCAAGTATAAAGGCTCCTGTGGTATCCTAAAGATGGTTGCTTTTACCTCTTGTAGCGCTTCATCAATATTGTCCCACCCATCCTCAAAACTAAAGGTCATCATGAATCCTTCACGCAGGATATCCCATTCACCTATCCTAGGCAGAGTTCTGTTTCTATATTCCAATTCATTGGTATAATATCTAGGGTATGACAGAATAGGTGTACCCACTCAGGTTGTGGCTTTTCTCCATAGGCCTACGTCCACTTGGCCAGATGAGCACGCAGATCATCATGTCCGTCATACTTGTGTGTCAACCATACCTTAGGCTTCCCAAATCGTGTTCACATCATTCTCCTACATACGCACCAATCATCAAAGCTTCTTTTGTGCGTACACCACCATCTTGCGGGTGTAGCACGCTGTACCCAGTCCAAGGCCTGGAAGCGTTTCTTTTCCAAGAAGGTGTCTACCTCACTTAGACCATCATAGGTAGGCAAATCTCTTACTTATGTTGACATGCAGTGCAATGACTGGGTCATCAAGTTGCAATTCAATGTAATTACTTCATGTAACTGATTCTGTCATCATTCTACTTCTTCATTAGAATCGGAAGTGCAGGAACTCTCGCGCTCCCATGTAATCCGTCCATATGTGGTGGGATTCACCCAGTCTTGGTCTAATGTTGTTATCTTGTAGATGCAGTCTAGATCATCATCACTCTCATAGTCACGGACTAGTTCGATATAGTGCGATCCTTCAGTAGAATCCAAGGGTATTATTACATGTAGTGATTTCTTCTCAAATATCATTTTTCTCTTCTTTAGATTGATTACCCCATACATATTAGTGGCCTAGTCAATTCCCAGGAGCACAGGGTAGGGATTGTTGTCGTCAACAATCTCTATCACTTCAAAATCTGCCAGGATGCTCGCTCCCTCAATATCCACAATTATTCCTTGAAATCACCCCATGGGTATGATTTTCTGTTAGTTCGTCATTGTCAGCTAAATCAAAGACCATTGCTTTATAGGTCTTCCCATTCGCTCCCATGTCTTCTTAGGTAGAACATTCGCATCTGATCCCAAATCCAGAATGACTTGATCCATCTCGTATTCTCTGATCTGCAGGGTGAGCCTCATTTCACACCCTGTCCTTGTTTTATGTTTTCCAATCTTCCAAACTACACGCAATCCTAGCACATCTATTGATGAGTTCATGTAACCATTTCACAGTCTTATTGTCACATAGTAACTTCATACAGGTTTATAGGAAATTTGTGAGCATGGAGGGATCCATTTCTAACTCAGGCTTATCTTTTCTTTCTGATGTGGAACCCTCAGCGAAGCTCTTCTTAGCTTCCATAAAGTTTTCCCGAGTGCACTCCAAATCAAACTCAACTTCTTTCGCTGGGGCTTTGTGAACCCAGGTGTTATCTTCAGGTTGTTTCCCTTTGTCATCTCCTGTCACGATTCCACTTCAAAGCACAATATTTACCTTCAGATCTTCCTCGTGTGACCCAAACCTCATCATCTTCAGGTTCTAAGTCAGGGGAGGTGGTAGTGCTCCTTTATCATGGATCCTAGCTATCAGCGTAGGACAATCTTCGATCTCATGATCAAACAGCGTGCAATACTTGCATGACGGGAGTGTTGGATTAGTGCAATCGCGAGCATAGTGTCTGGCCCTCTGCAATTGTATCAAATCAATTTACTGTGACCTCTACTAGGTCCTCCTCCACCTCAGCCTCGTTCGCACCCCTAAAATCTTGTCTGCGCCATTCCTGCATTCTGGTCAAGGGGCCGCGTTTCAGCCTTAACTCTATAGGCAGTCATTCTATCCATCATCAATTCATAGCTCCTATAAGTACTCTCATCATGTCCCACTGACCTACAAAAGTTACAAAACAATTGTTGCAGAGTTTGTGTATACTTCTGTAACAAGTGGCAGTTATCTGTGGCATGCTTTCCGCCTACTTGACAGATAGCGCACCACAAAGCAGGCGCCGCGCTAGGTCCAACTTGAGCTTCCAGCCTTAGAGGCATCGGTCCTCCTCCTGCAAGGTAATTTGTGAAGACTGAGCAGTGGCCTTTGTCATGACCCTGACTCTTGCATTTCATGCACCATACTTCTTCACGCACTTCTGGTCGAACCGTCCTATCCTGCTTCAAGCTTTGCATCTCAAGGCACAGATTCTTCAGTTGCGCATGGATTTGTTGAACTCCTAGGTTAGGATCTTGCATCGGGGTCTCATGTAGTCTCATAGCAATCTCCAAGGCCTCTGCCTGAGTTGTTGTCTTCTGTTGCAACAACACACTCCTTAGGTGTGGTAGTAGCAAAGCCACAAACCACTTGCGATGTTTTCCATTCGTCAGATTCATGTTTTCTTCATGAATCATACATTTTAGTGTCTAATCTAGTTCCCAAGGCATCTCGCCTAGTAGCATCGTGATTTCTTTGAATCAAATAATCAACTGCACTTCAGATTTAGGCCTGCTAAATTCCCTATTTAGTGTTGCTTCGATGTCCACTACTCTCACATTCGGGTTATCATTGGACTACTTAATATACCAAGTCAGTGCGCTATCCTGTAGAGTGCTAACAAGTGTTTCTTTCTTTATATGGTCATCTGTAACACCTTGAGCTTCTCGTACATCCTTCACTACGAACCAGAATTGGTTGAGATCCTCATTTCCCAAGCCTTTGAACAAAGGTAACTTCACTATGTTCACCATACTGAATCGTGGTGGTGATGGGGGTGGTAAGGGTGAAGATGGAGGTGATGGCAGTGAAGTCGGCGGTGGTGTGGTTGTAGGTGGTATTCGTAGAATTATTTTTCTTATCATATAAATAGCGCTTCACGTTCGCGAGCTCTTCCTCGTCCCCTCGCGGAGGTGAAATCAAGGGGCTATTTTCTGGACCCTTATTTCCTTTGTTCCCGTAAATTCTTCCACTTCATGCAGACCCGAACATTAAGGTAGTTGCATAACCCACTTTTCACACAACAACATTTTAATCCAAGTATTCAAAGACTTTACATACTTACCTTGCGATCCTTTGAGAAAGCATCACTCTACCTCGCTACAGCTTAAGCTAACTAAGGTGTCAACTGCGAACTTAGTAGCAAATCCTCCTATAATGTGATCGAGCCAATGATAAAAGGCGTGCATGATCTTATCCTTCGATGCTTCCAACCATCACACTAGCTCTAGGGTCCACATAATAGGACCATCAAGTTTCCACCTTCCTTGGCTATCTGCTAGCTTTTCTATCCACTCATATAGCTCAGTAGGGAAGGACGCACAAAAGATTTCGTGGATCTCCATATACAAGTAGCTATCTAACCATTGTTCTTTTGACAATCGTGGGTTTCTGTTTTCCTGTGTCGCGAACTCGTGAATTCCTCTGTCCAACCAGCCTTCGATTTCTTTCTTAGTTGGATTCCAATGATACGACATCACACATCTCTTATGTAGATTCCAGTCCCAGCAACGAAACCATTTGTTGGCTTGACGGGGCCTGACCCAGGTTTAGCATTAGTTAGCCAAACAAATCCCTACACTACTGGCCCTTTCAGCATCAGCCCGTGGAGTGCTGACTAAAGTCTCACCCGAAGCAGTATGGGGGGATGTTGGAACCAAGTTTCTGCACCCTTGAGATGGTTTTGATTTCGGTTTATTCCAACTATTCTTGCCTTTGCGCAAGTTGCTTTGCGCTCTGTTCTACCCTTCAGTACCTTCGCGAAGTGTTACAGATGGCTTTTTCGCAGCCCTAACCAGGGGCTAAAGTCCTTTCACTCTACTAGGGAAGCGAACTGCAATATTTCCCAAACTAGGCTAAGTATATTACTCATCTTATTATCAGATCTTAGTTAGCTTCGCGTAAACAGATGTTATTACTTGCGTTCACTTAACCAATACAATTATACACATTCATGCATCATATAAGCATTAGAAGTGAAATTCATACCCAATATAATATATGCATAAACAGGAAATAAGACACAGAATTTATAGGAAACTTATTTTTATTAATACTTCCAAATGATTATAGACTCAACTCACCCTGCGTGATCAACTGCAGGGGTCCACACACTTAGTTGTGGACTACTAGCTCAACTGCAGAGCCTCTACCTACGCTATGACCCAAAACTTAGACTTACACTTCAGAGCTATCTCGCATACATCTTCATTGCTTTTCCATATTGTATTAGATGCCTTTGACTAAGAGCTTTGCTCTATTTATACAATCCTATGGTCCGTGGACCATGGGTAGATCTTCTACAACTGACATTACATTATCAAAATAAGGGCAGACAGCCCTATGAATCTTTAACAACTACGTGCTTTGCGCCCACAAAATGCGAAGTATTTACATTGGAATTAGAAAATTGGACCAAAATCTAGGCTCTAAGCACCAAAACTACCCTTGGGGGATCCCGCGCCCAACAATGAAAATAGGTTAGACTTAGTTAAACTCTTATATTTCCTAGTTATGTGTTTTAGACTAAATTTCTTCTTTCAAAGAAATTTGTAATTAGATTAATGATTTACATTTTGTAAGTAGAGTATTGATTTGATTGGTTTGCAAGTAGAGTAGCATGTTTCATTTCTGCAACTAGTGTAGTCTCTTTCCTTCCTACAATCACAATTAGTCTCCACATCTAATGAATGGAACTTTCATTTCTCCAACTAGGATAATGTTCATTTCCTTGCAATTTGGGTAGGCTTATGTCTTCTCATAGAAATTATCTTTGTAGTTAGCTGAAGGAGTGGTCTCTACATACCTTGATATGATTTAATGACTAAGGGTGACATGAGTAGAAATTGACCTGTTGTGTATATAGCATTGTCACATCTACATTTGTAAGAACCTTGGGTTGATAATTCAAGTTGAGGGTCTTGGGAGTTGCAACATCCTTGATACAATACCACGACTCATCACCTACCATACCATCCTCTTTGTGTGCCACTTTTTTTCTATTGTTCTGGTTCATGGATCACTTTTGATTTTGTACCCCTTTTCTTGTGGGTTTCATTTCCCCTATTTTGAACTTCCAAGGGATAAGTTTTAATGTTTTCTCTAACATCACTTGTCCCCATGATTCTTCTAAGTCTTCTTATACTTATTTTTTTTCCAAAAGGACCTAGTCGCAAATTTTCATGACTAGTTACATTATAAATGTACATACTATATATGTGATAATAGTGAAATTTCATAGGGTAACTTGAACTATCGCATTTTGATATGTGAAAATGAAACTATGGGAGTTTCATCACACCACCTTACTAGTCGTTGTGATTTTTCTTGCAAGAGAGAATTTATGGAACTGATAACCTTACACATGTGGAAACAGATATATAAAGGGGTCCCCCCAAACCATTTTACACTTCCCTTTTGATATGATCCCACTACTAAATAGCATAAGGATCCCCCATTTGTTGTGATTTACCTCTATAGCCTGTGCCAGTGATAAGAGCACTTGGATCCAAGTAAGTTGTTGCATCCTCTTATGTTAATTTATAATTTTTTCATTTCGTATTCCATCGTTTAAATTACCCTTATCATTTTTCCTTCTCGATGCTTCATCTACCCCATGGTCTTAACTCTATTTATATCCTTAGAACTTATTTTTACCCATTCTCTTCTCCCACTCCTTGATTGTTCCCTCTCCCATACTTAGTCTATTTTTGCAAGTGTGTTAAGTCTCCATACTTAGTGTTATAGTATTGAAACCCTTTCGCCCTTCTGTAGCAATGGAAATTTCATCAACAACCCATTCCCCTCATTTTGCAATAACAACACAAATAAGTAATTTTTCATCATTACTTATCATTTCCACTACCAATGGTATTTTTCCTTTGCCTTATCACAAAGTTCCTCTGACATTTGTGATAGTGACCATTGGCTCCCACTTAATCTCACCTTGACACTACAAGTTATGACTATGAAACATGACTCGACACTCCTTGTTATCACATCCTATCACCTGTACTTGTGATAGTGCTAACCCTTAGCGCAATATATCTCCCTAGAACATGATAATACTTTTCCCTACATCACAACCTATCCTTGAAGTTTGCAACTAATATTTTCACACTATAATTTTAGAATTTGTGACACCTACTAAAATAATGAGTTATTTTTCCTAACATATTATGTTACAATGAATATATTTTAAATGCAAATTACGATTGATCTTAAGTGTTTCAACATCTCATCATGAACAAGAGATATGGCTCCACCAACCAGATGAAGACTTAGCAAGGAGAAAGTTAAAAGCAGTATCGAAGGGATTGTTGAAAGTTCCTTTGTCAAAGTGCTTGTTTATGTTGAAACTGCCTCCTATGTACATAAATCAGTACCTATGACGTGGGAAGAAATTTATCAAGCAATCCCCAAGAAATAGGTACCCAAGGAGGAAGAAGACCATGAAGTATATATTAATATCAAAAATTCATGGTTTCATAAGATAGCGGCACATTTGTTCATTCTACCATGCGTTGAGACCATTGAGTCGATCATTTAGCAAACTGATGAGAATATATGACAATAAGGAATTTCCATGGTGTTACAATAGAAACAGACACATCATCTATAGTTTTTTAATATTATAAGATACTAAAAGATCATTTGGTTCATAATGAAAAATGGTCCTTTTATAAGCCAACCAAGGACATCCTTAAATCTTGGTGGTAGGAACCTTGCAAGTTTAGATATCAAGCCAACAGGATTTACAAAACTAAGATGTTAAGGAAAGCATATCAAATTTTGGCAGCTATGTGTTGTAGATTATATGGAAAACCAAACACATAATTATTTGAAGATTATTGGGTGCTTATAATGTACAAATGTGCCACCAAAGGAACTAAATTCAATTACAAGGACATCCTGGCATCATCCATCCAAGTTAATGTTAAAAGAGGAAAGAAATCCTCCAAAGTAAAACAATTAGATTTATATATGGCATCATACTTGTTGTATGTCATATGCACAAGATGTGAATTTGAGCATTAGGTTGGAAGTGGAACTTTTATCAAGAGATCCCACCCATGCACATTTACTACAAGAAATTGTGAGATATAGGATATAGGGGAATGTATGATCACATTACTAAGCATTTTATCTTCTTAACATAAAAGAACTTGTTTGATACAAAGCCACCCTACATGTTAGATAGGGCAAGGATGTTGTTACAAAATGTTGAATGGTTTACTCCCGAGGAGGCAACATACATAATAGTATTTGGAGCTTATAAACCCCCTCATCAGTTACCTTTGTTTGTCACTGACAAAATAGTATTACAAG
The DNA here is from genome assembly GCA_000404065.3 of Pinus taeda. Classification (NCBI taxonomy): domain Eukaryota; kingdom Viridiplantae; phylum Streptophyta; class Pinopsida; order Pinales; family Pinaceae; genus Pinus; species Pinus taeda. The sequence goes on along the minus strand of APFE030344330.1, from coordinate 127,235 downwards.
AGGTGGCATATCATCTTACAACAATATTTACTAACACACTCATAAATGAAAAGAAATCTCCATGGCCTACCTTCCCTTTGTGTATAGGAGCTTATTGTATGAAAAATTTCAAAGAGGCAGAAGCAGAAGCAAAAGACTTAGAACATTTGTGGTTTGGTGAACTTGGCTTTCATAGGTATGGTTAAAAAGATATTTCCACCCAACACTGCAAAACAATCAAGTATAGTTGATCAAATACTCTAAGTATTGATGTAGATGAAGACAAATTTAAAAACTTATTTAATTCTACCAAAGTATTTGAGGCAACCCAAGGGATCAACCCTTCTAAGCCTAATAATAACCCAGAAATGGAAAAATAATAATCTCCACAAAATATGTATATAAAACAGAAGAAATCTGCATTAAAGAGGAAGTAAGAAAAAGACGCTGCAAAGAAGGAAAGGCTAAAGAAATAGAAATTTTAACAGGAAGCGAAAAGGAAAATAGAGGAGGAAGAAGCAAAAAGCAAAGAAGAGGAAGAGGCAAACAAAAGGAAAGTAGAGGTGGAGGTAGCCAAAAGGAAAGAAGAAGAATAAAATAAAAAGTAAGAGGCATCAATAAAGTAAAATTTAGATGATGCGAAGAAGAAAAAGGAAGAAGAAGTAAACACAAAGCAAGAGGATGAAATGAAGAAAATAGAAGAAGTAAGTATAGGAGGAGGTAGCCAAAAGGAAATAAGAAGAATAAAATCAAAAGCAAGAGGCAGTAAGAAACTAAAAGTTATATGCTGCAAGGAAGAAAATGGGAAGAAGAAGTAAAGAGAAAGCAAGAGGAGGAAATGAATAAAATGGAAGAAGAAGAAATGGCTAGGAAAATTGAAGAATAAAGGAAGCAAAAGAAGCCATAACGAATGAGCTAGAACAAGAAGAAATAAAGTCACACTACCTAATATAGATCTCACTCCTCCCATGCCTATCACTAATGGGCATTTCCCACTTGGATAAATGGGAGTCACATTTGAAGAAGAAGATCAGGCATTAGACCTCTCAAGTTTCAGATTTGATCAATTCAAAAATAGAATATCTCAAGAAAGGAAGAATTTCCTCGAAATACATAAAGACAAGACAATATCAATCACTACCAAGAGGAACATAGTGATGGACACGATAGTAAATATTGTAGCAATAGATTCCGCAGGATTCACATTATTTTCTGCCACTGAGAAGAATGTGCCACCTTGGATAAATGAAGTATAAGAGTTGAAAGAGAACTTGGCCACTGCATAGTAAGAAAATTATAAGTTTCCTGCGAAAATCCAAACTTTGTCATAATAGCTTCACACAAAGGAGACTTCCAAGAAGTTGTTTTGAAGGAGATAGGAGTGGTGGAAATATCCATGAAATAATTTTACAGAGAAATGATCATCCTCCATAAGATAGTAGTTTCACTAGCAGGTATTCAAAGAGAATTCAAAATAAAAAGGGAATTGGTAGAAAAAACCTTAATATTAATAGATCACATACATGGATGGAACATTGAATACACTAACGCACCAGTCAATTTAGTAAGAAAATATAGAATGGGTGTCGAGTGAGACAAGGAAAAGGATAGAATTATCTTTTAATCGCATGAAAAGCTGGGAAGAGATGTAGCTAAAATATTGGGTATATATTAGTCTCTTCACAACGCATTGGATTCCTTGATTAAGTCTTTCATAACAGCCTCCATCAATGAACTAGGAGTAATGAGACCTAAACAAGAAATTCAACAAGAAAATCTAGAAAGGATACATGTAATGAAACATGATGCTACATGCAAAGATTTGGAACCCAAAAAAGAAGCAATTGTGAATCATAATGCGGAAATAAGAAAAATCCATACTATTATCTATGTCCTTTTAAGTTGAATACCAACAAGTGATAAGATTGTACTATTGAGCAATCTTGAATGTGAAATCACATCCTAGAGGATACTATCAACCAAGGTTCGGTCTATTTCCTTTGAGTACAAAGCATGGCACGCATACACAACATAAGAACTAAAAGTCGAGGCTTATCATTTGGCAATCATAAGATTAGTACCATAAGAATTTTTTGTCTTTAATTTAGTTTCCATGTAATTTGTAAATAAAGTAATAAAGTAATTAGAAATGAAATAGAAAAGTCGCATAGGAGATGAAAATTCATGAGGGAAGATGAAAGCCTGTGGGAGGTGAAGAGTCCCCCCATTTTGTATAAATATACCTTCATGGCTAGTTAGAAGGTGTTAGAGTCGGTCGTGTTAGTCCTCCGTCAGAGATCAAAACTCTTTATGCATTTCATTTTTAGGAGTCTCACTCCATTCACTCAGCTGCATTCCACTAGGGGCATGCCATAATCTGACGGAAAGGTCTTGTCATTCATTTCCCCTCATGTCTGGCACCTGCCGACTTAGGTCTTTTCATCAATGTTCACTAAAGTCCATGACAATCAATGTTTGATCCTTTAATGGACAAGAGTCATTTTCAGTCATTAGCTCTAGGGATTAGTCAATTTGGTCTTCAACCATGTCCAATAAAGCCATGCAGACCAGAGAGAGGCCCTTACAAAGTTGTGATTGAAATATTTTCATCGTCATCTTGACAGATTATGACTGTTATGCAAAACTCTGTTTTGAAGAAAAGTCAAACAGCGTGTCATTTGGGATAATTTTCCAAAAAAATCTCCAGTTGATCTCTTCAGGCGCAGTCATGGTTTCCTTGGCCAAATGCCATGTCATGCAACCCCTACAAAAAGTGCCAAAAATTTTATCATTTTAGCTAAAAATTCAAAGGGAAAAGTGAAATACAGATTTGAATTAAATCAGGAAAAAGAGCCAAAATAAAAAATTATCAAAGTGGGTTTTGAAGAAACAAAAATTAAAACCATGACTCTAATGTCTTTATATAAGATTCCCACAAGAAACAAAGTCATTGTAAAAACCAAGGATAAAGACAAACATTGCAAAGTGATTGTGAAGAGTTAGCACGCGTTTTAGGTGAGGTTGGAGGAGTTTTCAAGGGCGTCGCGCACAGACAGAGGAGCGCGGCGCACAGGCGCGACCCCAGAGTGGTGAAACTACACGGGCGCGGCGCACACACAGAGCGCGGCGCACACACAGAGCGCGGTGCACTGGGTTTCCTGCATGACGCACACCCACAAAGGCCCAAATTTGTGCCAAATTTGCATCAAATCACTTTGAATCCCTTCCAATTGCCAGGTAGGGTCTAAATCTTGGTTGCTCATCAAATTTTGTGAACATGATGATGGTTTATGACTGTGTATAATTGCAATAAAAACTCATAAACCCTACCACTTGAAATCATCAAAACCATTGTTGCTAGGGTTGCAAACTTGTTGTGTTAATGCCAAGGCTCCTCTTTCACCTCTCATTTTTCCCCTTCTTTCCATTGTTCCCTTCCCCCAGATCCCATTTTTCCTCATTTTCCCCTACCCTAAAACATTACTAAACCCCTATTCCCTATCCCCTCCACTCATTTGTCAACTATAAAACCCCAAATCCCTACCTTATAAAATCCCCAAACCCTCGTACATGTCCCTAAACAAAATTCCCCCCCCCCCATAACCCCTAATCCCATCATATTATTCCCCTTCCTA
>APFE030344330.1:95964-115910 GCA_000404065.3 Pinus taeda | reverse complement strand
ATGAGTATGGGTGAATGTGGTTTATAGCACAGCAGGGAGACTGACATGATGGCAGTGACATTTTACTGTGTAACAGGCATAAAGGGACAAATTTAGATGACACATGTCACCACTCATGAGGTGCCACGTGGAGTGATGATGTCATATGAGAGGTCGACATATCAGAGGTTGAGGATGTCAAAACTTTAGAACAATTGTTGTTTGAAAAAATTTCGATGAGAGGGGCTCTGATATTGGGCTAGCACATGGTCAAGAAGATTTAAAAAAACTAGGGGGTGAAAATCACTTAACAAAGGAAAAATGGCCCCCGACAAGAACAAAATGCCCTAGCGCCTTAAGGCTAACTGGAAGGTCATAGCCCTCTATCCTATGAGGAGCTAAGCACAGAAGGGCCAAGGACATTAGAACTCAGTGTTTTCATAATTTCTTTAAAAATAAAGTTTCAATGAGTTGCATCTTTGAAGTGGAATTATGGTAATGTTACAGGACATAGTGGGCTCTGATAGTGTAATAAAGAAATGTTAAAAGGTGGACGAGTTGGTAGTTATGATTCTGGAACACCACTAAGGCCACCATAGGTGATCGCTCCCTTCTCTAGAAAGGTTGGAATTCAAGCAGTTATGGTGAAAATGACAAGTGAACCAACTAAATAACAGAAGGGGAACATCATAGAAAAGATGTGGCATGTTTAAAGGCCATCACAGGAATGGCATGTAGATAATTTCCTTAACCATCATTCAGTTTTTCTTATTTCTATTATTCTGTATTTTTTGCATTTTCAAGAAAGGAATCAAATCCTTTGTAATAATTTGGGTAGCAGAAACTTCGCGCACCGAGACAGCCAGTCAATCAGAAAGATGGAGCTCGGCTGAGATATTTTGTAACTATTTTTCAAGCTCTCCCTCTCCTTATAAAAAGAGGGAAGAAACACTTAATAGGGGTTCCCAAATCCTGCATTCTAAAGGCCTCAATTCTTGTTGGCTACTTGGGGCTTGACCCAGTTTCAGCAGCGAGTTTAGCCAAGCAAATCCTGGTACTACCGGCCTTTTCGCCAACATTCCACGGTGCACGGACTGAGGTCTCACCTGAGGTAGTATGGGAGGGTGTTGGAACTAGGTTTCCGCACCCTAGGGATGTCTAGATGAAGTCTGGGAAGTTCACAAACTGATCCTGTGCACTTGCGCTACTCCGCGCAGCCGTCTGTCCTTCACGACTTGTGTCACTGCTTCCGCGTAGATTTGTAAGGAGCACGAAGGGGTGTCTTCTAGATCCTTTGTCCTTACTGTGCCTTTATTATAGATCTTGACTTAATTATGTGTACCCAATATTCTTATTAATCTTTCAAAATTTATAACTAGTGCGCGCAACCATAAATTGGAAAGAGATGCATAAATATCACGAAAACAATAACACATAGTATTCCAGAATCAACTTATCTTTTATTAATCTTTTGTTCCAGTACAATCCCAACTCCATCTTGCACACTTAGTTACCGGGGTCTGCGCACACAGTTGCGGACTCTACCAGGCCTCTACCCACTCAGCTGCAGAACCTCTTCCTACCACCACAACCTAAGACTCGTACTTACAGACTCAGAGCGAATTCCTTATTCAACAACCCATATTAATTAAGATCGAGACTAAAAATTGACTTCTACACTTAGAGCCTCGCTCTATTTATACATTCCCATGGTCCGCGGACCATGGGTAGGCCGACCCATCCTATATTAAATTACAATATTTTAGGATAGACAACCCTAGACTCTCACGCTCCACGCCCGCATTTTGTGGGGTATTTACATTATATTGACCAAAATCCAGGTTTTAAGCCCCAAAACCTACTATGGGGGGATCTGCTACCCAATAGGCCCCCAACACAATCATCATGACTCATCCCGAGTCACTCGGCTGGTGTGGTGATCTTTGCGTAGATTCCATCCAGCAACTTATGCACTTTGCTGACGTCTGCCACACATTCCTCCACTGTCCACTATATCAGTTGTGCGTAAATCTCTGATGTATTGTTATCAGAGGCACCTTCCTACCTTAGCTCATATGTATCCTACATCTGGGTCAGCTTTCCCTCTATCGTGGTGGTGATCGTGAATGCTTCCTCGAGCCAAGGCTGGATGCGTGCTTTAAGCCCTACTTCTTTCTGTCGTGCGGCGTCCACCTATTCCTTTAGGGCCTGGGCTTCCCTCATTTTTTCTAGTCGCTAAGTAAGGGCGACCGTCTACGTGGTTCCCCCAGACATTGTCATAGGCTTGTTGCAACTCCTGCGCTTCTGTCTCTAATCACTCTAGAGTTGGGTATTCCTGTAGTGAGTTGAGGGTGAAAAGTGACTGATCCAACAGTCTCGTGCAGTCCTGGATGACATGCTCTATTACTTCCGACCCCGATTGAATGGTGCAGTGGAACTATTCTCTAACTTCCAAGGGTGTAGAGGGTTGTGCCTTCAATCGTAGCTCTACGATTTGCAAGTTCATCTCCAACTAAACCTTCGCGGCCTCCTCCTGGGCCTTGCGGACTCTAATTGCTAGCTCGTGAATTTTTTCCGCTGTTGGGAGTGCCTCCGGCACGGCCAAATCTGGTATGCTGCTACAGGCCTCCTCCACGGCATGTTCCAATCCCTGGGTTTGTGCGACTAGGTTGTCATGCTGCAGGTTGAGCTATTCTAAATTTACCTTCTTCTCACTCAAGACTTGGAGGGTGCACCCTCCCTGGTGCGAAGCTCAACAGTTACCCCATCCTATAGTTGGTATAGAGTTTCCCTGGGGAGGGCGGCCAAATTCAACCCCCAACCCCTCATGTCATCCTCAATTGATGCCATGATTTCACCTTCTGGTAACACCGAAGTGTTCGTTGTGTGAGCGCACAACATCGGCTCAGCTTTGGATGCACCTTCTACAAGGTTTGGTGTCATCATTCCTGGGGTTCACACCTGTAATGCCTGCAACTGCTCTCTAAGCGCCCCCAACATAGTTGTCTGCTCTGACATTAATTCTTCCAAAGCATCCTTTGTCTTTGAGACCATTGGCTTTTTTCACATGCCTGACTCCTCCTGAACGTGCGGCCTCTTGAGTTGTGTCGATATCAGTGCCGAGTTCGTGTGTTCTATCACCTGATCCTCCCCCTACATGTCCTACTCCGTGGACATTTCCTAGCTTCCCTCGGGCTCTCAGACTAGTGTGGTTGTAGTCTCTTCCATCTGCATTGTTGTTGCTGCCTCAACTGCCTTCCACTGCGTGACCGCTTCTTGTTCCTGGCGCTTTCTCTCTGCCAGCTTCGTGCTGCACAACTTGGTTTCCTTCTTCCACTGTTGTGCTACAATGTTTTCTAGTTCTGCCAAGTCCGAAGCATGCCACTCTGGAGACCATGACGCCACCACATTGAAGATTGCATCATCCGTTGCAATGAATGGAAGCTTCACCCATGTTCAGGTTGGATCCTTTCGCGCTCGGATATACAAATTATGCATATCTACCTTGAACTCTGTCGCGCTTTGCAAATTGTTATATAATGTAGGGGACAAACGCGGCCTGCGTTTGATCCATGTTCAGATGCTTACCTCCATGAACACCCAGAACACCTTTATCTCGCGACTCCTCGTTGCATCTTTCGTAGCCCAGAGTGAGGTGTACCTCACAGCCTCGGGTAGGTTCCTCTCAATGGTGGGAAACTTGCTATCCTCTGGTAGCTCCCCGACAACCAACAGGATGGATAATAGAAACCACACATAGTGGAAGGTCTTACCTTTCTTGTGGGCCTCCCTGCAATTTGTCAAAAACTCATCGCAGAGAAACTGTGCCCAATTGTACCCAACCCCCTCTGCACATTGCTCTGCCAATGCAATGACACTAGACATTGGCACTTCGTCTACGCGGCATTTCCTCATTAGCTTTCCTGCCAGTAGTTGGGTGGCTACATGCACCCCTTGGTCCTTGATGCTTGCAGTTATGTACCCTCACTTCCTCTTCTCCAGCTTATATTTGGCCTTCATAGCTTATACGAGGGCCAAGTCGCTGCTCTTTCCTGCGATGGCTGTGGGATTTCTTCCTTTGATGGGAAGCCGCAAAATCCAATGAATTAAATCGATCGTGATGGGAATCAGCTCCTCTAGCCAGAGATACCCATCATGTACTAGGCATAGTAGCTGTCGGATCACAAAAATTGTGATGGGTACGTAGTGGTATTGCGTATCCACCACAAATGGAGTAACCCAGCCTTCTCCACACCACGTAACCATTTCTGCTGCAGTAATTTCTCCACGGCCAACTGTGGGAACTTCTCGTTGTCCACAAGGTCCCAATCTTTGAACTTTATATTACGTACCCATCCCATCGGTGGACCTTCAAACCTTATTTCGTCCTAAAGGAGTGGGGTCTGGAGCACACTCTTCGTGGCCTCCAGGTTCTTTGGTATCTTAGCCTTCCCCTTCCATGGGGGATGTAGGGGGGTAACTTTATCGCTGAAGGCACTTGGGAGACATTCCCCGTCTCATTGTCTTCTGCTTCCATTTGGGTGATCAGGGCTTGCAGATCTTCCTCTTCCTCCTCTGTTTCAAGGGTGACAGCTTTGCCCTTCTCAGCCATTGAAAATTTACTGAATCGTGGGTTTCACGGTGATACCCAGACTGGCCCCATTGTATACTTTTCTTTCTATGGTCGCGGCGTGCGTGGTGACTTTAGAATCTCTGGTGTAGCTGCTGCCTCTCCAGGCTCCTCCTGGATCATACGGGGCTCTGGGGTATCTTCTGCGAATTGTACTCTGGTTCTTGCAGCTGTCATCGTGTCTACACTGGATCCGTTCGGTCGCGTACTCAAGGGTTGCAAGGGTGCTTGGTGCTTAATGCTCTGTACTGGCTCAATTCTTAAACAACCAAGTTTTGCCTCGAGGCTAACCCAATGGATTTTATAGTGTCATTTAAATTTGAATTCGATTGTCCCCTCAAATTCTGAGTCATTAATACCTTCTTAGCTGCAGATCGTCCTGAATCTAGCCCTTAATTCCTGTCTTAATTGTCCACCACCCACTCCTTTCTGCCTTAAGTTAGACCTCTTGTCATGAACGATGACATCAACGGTCACCTCCCAGCCTACTCATGCAACAATGTAGCTCCCTATGCATGACCATGCCCCCTATGGTATACCAATCTTGTGCGCGACCTCCTTGTTACGCAGATCCCATACAGACTCTTTTATAGTCCTGCACTCTCTCTCAACTTCTTGGAATGTTGAGACTGTGCTTTCTATAGATAGTCATGTGGTCACACCTGTGGTGCAAGGTTTCAATTTTCCTACTAGCCCAGACTGCGGGTACCCCCCAACTACCCTTGTGCCCATTAGTGCGTCATGTTCTTTTGTGTATGGTACGTTCCCCTGTTCAGTAAGGTCTGGTCACAGCCATGGTAGCAGGGTGACAATTTCTTCTAATGCAGTAGTAAGGTTGGCTAGACCTCGTCCCATCGTGCCTGTTTTCTCGATGCAGCCTTCTTGCACGACTTCGGTTTCCAATTTGCTAATTTCTTCGTCTATCATCATGCTTTTCTTCCTCCACCATGCCCAATCTTCGTCGAGTTCACGAAGTTTCAGGCTCCCTCGCCAAATGGCTTCCTGTAACTGCCTAATTCCTTTACCCAAGTCCTCACGCCCTGTCCCAACTACGGGAGCTGTGGTCTGGGGATACTTCTTTGCTCTCTTGGTTTCATCTCATCTCATCAATGTTGGGGTCATTTCTGCGCTCCGATTGTTTCCTATTTCCATATAGGCCCATCAAACTACTGGTATGCGCAAGTCCCAGTCAGTTCATCTCACCTGGTGAACTCTGTTCATGATTCCGCCTAGCTTTTTGAATGCCCCATCATGGAATATTTGGGGTGTGCGTCACCTTTCCTGTTGCCGCATCGGGTTTTGATTTTTTATCCTTAGTTCGGGATGTGCTTGCACAACACACGTCTGCACCCATCGACATAGGTGAGCACATAAATTGCTTCATCATGGCTTCCCGGCTCGCGTTCGACACTAGGGACTTCCAAACCGTAAGTGCATCGGTCTTCTACATTAGCGCCAGTTCCCCATAGTCTTCTGATGTGTACTCCACCATCGTGCGGGTGTCGTGCAAAACACCCATTCCAGCGCACCGTACCACTGATGTTCTAGTATTGCACTTTCAAATTTGTCTAAGAATTCATCCACCACTGTTACCCCATCATATGTTGGCAGTTCCCTTGCTTTTGTCGCCATGCACCGCAGTGATCTAATCATCATGTTACAATTCAGCGTTGTCACTCGTGTAACCGATTCTTCCAGCGTTCTATTTCTTCATCTGAATCTGAAGTATAGAAACTGTCGCGCTCCCATGAGATCCTCCCATCTATATTCGAGTTCACCCAATCCTAGTCTTGCGCCATTATCTGGTAAATGCAATCCAGCTCATCGCCATTGTCACCGTCATGCACAGGTTCAATGTAGCGCGCTCCTTCGGCTGGATCTAGCGGAACTACTACGCATAGAGACTTTTTGTCGAATATCATCTTCTATTTCTTTAGGTTGATGAATCCATTCATATCAGTGGCCCAGTCTATTCCTAGCAACGCAGGTTAAGGGTTGTTGTCATCAACAATCTCTATCACCTCAAAGTCTGTCTGCTTGCTCATGCCTTCGATATCAACTGTTAACCCTTGCAACCTCCCCATGGGTAAGATCCTTTGTTGGTTCACCATCCGTAAATGAATAGGGGACCACTGTTTTGCGAGCCTGCCCATGCGTTCCCATGTATGCTTTGGTAACACATTCACATCGGAACCCAAGTCTAGTATTACCTGATCCATTTCATATTCGTCAATCTGCATTGTCAACCTCATCTCCCTTCCAGTGTGCAATGTATGCTTTCCCAGCTTCCGGACTATGCGTGGTTCACCCATCCCTGTGCACCTAGTGATCAACTCTTATAGTCCTTTAACTGCCCTATTATCACACAGAAACTTCATGCATGTCTCTAAAAAGGTAGTAAGCATAGAAGGATCCATTCCTGGCTCTGGTTGATCCTTACTACCTGAAGTAGAGGCCTCCACGAAGCTCTTCTTAGCTTCCATAAACATCTCCTTTGCACGTTCTAAGTCAAACTCAGGTTCCTTTGTAGGAGCCTTGCGAACCCATGTATCTTCCTCAAGCTACTTCCCCTTATCTTCCCCTATGGTCACACCACTTCTAAGCATTATGTTCACGTTGGGGTATTCTTCGCATGGTTCATACCTCATCATTTGGATATTCTGAGTCGCAGTAGGTTGTAGTACCTCTTTCTCATGCATCTGTGAGATTAACGTAGGACAATCTATCATTTCATGATCAAACTGATCGCAATATGAATAAGACATTCTCGTTGGATTAGTACAATCACGGGCGTAGTGTCCTGGTCCTCCGCAATTGTAGAAAATCAACTGTCCGCGGCCCCATCCCTCATCGTCCTCAACCTCGGCCCTAAAATCCAACGCGCACCATCCCCACAGCTGGGTTGAGGCCTCGCATTTCTATTTGAATTCTATAGGCTAGGGCTCGCTCCATCATCAACTTGTTGTTGTGAAAAGTACGCTCGTTGTGGCCCACCAACCTACAGAAATTAAAAAATAGTTGTTGGGGAGCCCGTGTATACTTTTGCAATAAATGATAGTTATCCATCGTGTGCTTTCCCCCTATCTGACAGATCACGCACCATAGTGTGGTGTCACACTTGGCCCTGCCTATGCCTCTAGTCACAACGGAATTGGCCCCCCTCCTGCCAAGTAGTTCATGAATACTGGGCAGTGATCATTGTCGTGGCCCTGACCTTTACATTTTATACACCATACTTCATTGCGCACCTCTGGCCACGGTGCCCTAGTTTGCTTCAAAATCTGCATCTCCAAGCATAGATTTTGTAGTTGCGCATGGATTTGTTGAACTCCCAACCATGGGTCCTGTATTGGTGTTTCATGCAACCTCATTGCCATCTTCAGGCTTGGGTTGAAAGCTTCTGCTATGACAGCGTCGTCCTCAGGTGAGGTGTCAAAGACGCCACAAACCATGCATGGTGCAGCGCATTCATTAGCATCATATTAGCCTCGTGGATTGTACTCTTCAGTCAGTGATCCAGATCCCATGGGGTCTCACCTAGAAGCATCACGATCTCTTTAAATCTGATTATTGACTATGTCTTTGATTTCGGCTGGCTAAATTCTCTGTTTAGCGCATTTTGGATCTCTGTTATTCCTGCAGTTGGGTGATCATTCAACTGCTTGATATACCATGTCAACGCACGATCTTGTAGTGTGCTCACCAATGTGGCCTTCTTACTGTTGTCATCTATGACCCCTTTTGCTTCTCACACTACTCTTACTATGAACTAGAACTGATCTGGATCCTCATTTCCTATTCCTCTGAATACGGGTAGATTGATTGTGCTTGCCATGTTGAACTGCGGGGTTGCTGGAGGTGGAATGGGTAGTGATGGAGGTGAAGGAGGTGAAGCGGGTGGCGGCGTAAGTGGGGTGGTAACTGTGAAATGCACTGCCTCATCAAACTGACTGCACTTCTCAAAGAGACCTGAGTGAGCTCTTCCTTTCTCTCTCACGAAGGTGAAATTAATGGACTATTTCTTAATTCCCCGCTACCTCTGTAGACCTTTCCATCCGCGTCGTTCCAAACATTAATGTATTCGCATCACCCGTTTTTCACATATCATCATCTTAATTTGGGTATTCAAAGATTTGATGTACTTACCTTGCAGTCCCTTGAGAAAACGTCTTTCTGCTTCATTGTAGCTCACCGTGGTGTCTATCTCAAATTCAGTGATAAACCCTCCTATTATCCGATCGAGCCAATGGTCCACAGCCCGCGCGATCTTATCTTCTGATGCCTCTAGTCTATGCACTAACTTCGAAGTCCATACTATTGGTTGATTGAGCTTGTACCTTCCCTGGCTGTCTGTTAACCTCGCGATCCAGTTATACAATTTAGACAAGAAGGACACGAAGAATATATCGTGGATTTCCATATATATGTAGCGATCCGGCCACCTCTTCTCGGATATCTGTGGAGTTCTATTTTCTTGTGTTACGAACTCGTGAAGCTTCTTGTCCAACCACTCTTCAATTTCCTCCTTTGTAGGGTTCTAATGGCACGACACCCAGACATCCCTTAGGCAGATCCTAGTCCTGTCAATGGAACCATTTGTTGGCTACTGGGGGCATGACCTAGGTTTAGCAGCGAATTTAGCCAAGCAAATCCCAGTACTACCAGCCCTTTCGGCAACAGTCCGCAGTGCGCAGACTGAGGTCTCACCCGAGGTAGTATGGGAGGGTGTTGGAACTAGATTTCCACACCCTAGGGATGTTTGGATGAATTCTGCGAAGTTCTTGAACCAATCCTGCGTGCTTGCACTGCTCCGCGCATCCGTCTGTCCTTCGCGACTTGTGCCACTGCTTCTGCGTAGATCTGTAAGGAGCGCAAAGGGGTGTTGTCCAAATCCTTTGTCCTTACTGTGCCTTTATTATAGATCTTGACTTAATTGTGTGTACCCAACATTCTTATTAATCTATTAACATTTATAACCAATGCGCGCAATCATAAATTAGAAAGAGGTGCATAAATATCACAGAAACAATAACACATAGTATTCTAGAATCAACTTATCTTTTATTAATCTTCTGTTCCAGTACAATCCCAACTCCGCCCTGTGCACTCAACTGCAGGGGTCTACTCACATAGCTACGGACTCTACCAAGCCTCTGCACACTCAACTGCAGAGCCTCTTCCTACCACTACAACCCAAGACTTGAATTTACAGATTCAAAGCGAGTTCCTTATTCAACAACCCATATTACTTAAGATCAAGACTAAAAACTGACTTCTACACTTAGAGCCTCACTCTATTTATACATTCCCATGGTCCACGGACGTGTGTAGGCCAACCCATCCTATATTAAATTACAATATTTTAGGGTGGACAACCCTAGACTCTCGTGCTCTGCGCCCACATTTTGTGGGGTCTTTACATTACATTGACCAAAATCCAGGCTTTAAGCCCAAAAACCTGCTATGGCAGAATTCGCTGCCCAACAATTCTACTTTTGCAAGTTCTGAGCTATTTTTGCAGAGAAAGTGATTCCCCTTTGGTTCAATTTTCTTGTTCATGAGGTGCTTGGGCTTATACAATTTTTAAATGTAATGGACTGGTGATTTGGACTCCATCTTCAAAGATTAATGAAGTAGTGTTGTTGATTCCAATCGGAGCAATGCACAGTATGTTTTCCCCTTTATTTATCATTCCATGTATCTCTTTCGTCCTCAAAAATTGTGTAATTAAGTTGTCAGTTTCACTCTCTCATGGTTGTATGTACGCGGCTAAGTAGTGAGAACTACCTATGTAAAAACAGATTTACTTGTGTTATTTTGATAGCCTGTAGTACCTGTGAAATCATGAGTTTACTTGTGTTATTTGATAACCTATAGTACCTGTATGTAAGCACATATTTACTTACGGTAATTGGTGGCAAATGTATCCATGAGGCGTAAAGCTTGAATCCGTGCTCCATTTTTTCTTCATTTTCACCTCCTCACTCTTCCATATTTCTATTGGAGATCATTCCTTAGGGTTTTGTGTTATGTCCAACCCTCTGCATCGATTTCCATCCTTTCTTTCCTCTTGTTCATATATAATACAAAAAAAATGTTAAGCTTCATATTGTCATGTGTCGGCCACCAAAACCAAAACATTTCTCTTTGAGATTATCCATATTTAGCCATGTGTATTTATATCTCTGTGTTTGCTTGTGTTTACGTTGGCAAAGGGATATTGAAACAAGCTCTAAATTACCTCTTTTAAAATTATGTGACATATGGAGTGCCTTAGAAATCCCTAAGATATTCTTCAAAAGCACTCCTCTCAGATGCCCTAGGCATTGACCCTTTCTTTCAACCCGATGGTTGTCTCTAGGAGGCTTCTACATATTCTGAAGAAATTGTGTGTAGGAGATAGAAAAAGATACAACATAGGAGATGAAATTCCACCCCTGTTTCATTTATTCATACACTTCTCCTAGCCAAGATCTGTTAGTAAAAGGGTTTTGTCCGATACATCTTTGTCATTCGAAGAGATGCACAAATTATATACACCTAGATATGTCATTACAGTCAAATAATACCAAATACATGAACCCATACCAACCATATCTATGTGGGATTCAAGCCATTTATTATGTTCGAAGTTTCCTCTATCCACCACATGATATCTCACCCACTAGAGTGTCATGGTGCAATCATTGTAGATAGTGGGGAGATGGTGTTCCAGAGCCAATCTAGCAATATAATTAGGAGTGTTCCATAACAAAAGAATTCGATATAACCACGAGATGATCGAAGAATCTTCCAGGCCTGTTCCATCACTCTGAATCCATCGCTTGTCTCAATATAGTCATGAACTAGGGCAGTGATTGGTCGATCTCATCCTACGCGCCTCTCAGAAATGGTCTTGCACACTCCAACCTCATCGAAAGCTCTAAATTAGTCATTGTATTTGTCGCTGCAAAGCTAAGAAACTCTACATGTTGGAGAAACCCTAGGCTCTAATCAAATATTGAAAGGACATGTATCCTCTACACATACAAATTCATGTAGATAATTGTCTCAAAATTTCTATCTTGACTTGTGGATATACTTGCATGACTTTTCATACTTTTAAAGAAATCCTTATCTACTTCATCAGATTAATGATTAAGAATCTCTACAACAGGCAAGAAGGGAACCCACTACCACATCAAGGTCAGCTTTCCACCCAAGTTCAATTTTCACAAGTGATATGATGAGATTTAATATAATGGCTTCAAACCTTGTTGTTGAAAATGGATAGCTAATCGACATTTAACTTATATTGTTAGATTGAATAATATCATTGTTAATTATTAAACAATAATATTAATTTAATTAATAATAATAATTAAAGTTAACATATATTAAATAATTATTATATTGGTTGATTAATAACTTGTAGTATATATAAGTAATAATTTTGCTAATAAGACATGTCAATTTTGGAATAAGGCTTCAGGAATTTTAATTTAACTATCAACTAGCGCAACCATATAAATTAAGTGGCGAGTAAACATGGATAGCCATGAATCGATAATAATCATCTACAAACTTACTTCATGAAACATCTCACTTTGTTAAAATCAAAAAATCATAAAAGCTAACTAAATTATAACTTTGTTTTAAATTATTATTATTATTATTATTATAAAAAGAATTAAAAGATTATCTTCAGAGGCAAGGATGGTGTTTGGTCAATTTAATGTTCTTAAATTGCAAGCATAAATTATCGACCAGAGTTGGTAAACTTATGAAGTGCAAGTGCACTATATATGCTAGAAGCCTTTCTTTCAATTTTCAAGATGATGGCTATATTTGTTTTGGGGATTTTCGTTGTTATCTAGGTTCCTATTTGTAAGAATTAGATTTCTACAAATTAATGAGTGGAAGTGAATCAATTGTTAGACTAATCTACCAAGTCATATCTATATTGAGTATCATTCCTATTACTAGTTTCCAATAAATTATGTTAGAACAAAAGAGATCTATGAGTCAGTCCTTTCTAAAACATTTTATGTTAATCATTCTAAAATTATGAACCTATCCTAAACACCTTGCTACAATAAAATAGAGTATTGAGATTCAAATGATTCTTGGAGCAAGAAAACGATCCCTTAAAAGTTTTCTACAAAATATATACAAATTTTGATTCTAAAAAGCATGAAACTAATTTTCTAACGTTGATTACAGAGCATATACAAGTTTTGATTCTAAAAGCATGAAAACAATCTTTTAACATTGAATGTCATTAAGCAAAACACACATTGAAGAAACTAAACCATTAAACGGCTATGAAGAAATTCGAGTGCGAACGAAATAACGAGATTTAATTGAGTTATAATGAAATGATAAAATAGTGAAGGAAACTAATCTAGAACCAAATTATAATGTGATAACAGAAAGCAATAAAATGAAATAAACTTAACCTCAACTGTTTTTAGGGGCCCTTTGCATACAATAGGTGTAAATCATGCTCAAATATGCATCGAATTATAGAAATGTAACGTTAATTCAATATGAAAACAAAGGTTTGTTTCACACAATTTCTTCATAGATTAACTATTACTTCCTTGTTATCCTTCACAGAGGATACATATTTATATATAAAATACATGCTCAACAGTTTGAGACTTCTGCGCCTACAGTTCTTTTAATCAATCCTTATTCAAATTCAAAACTTAAACACTAAAAGCATTATCTCGACGATTTGTGATTTGGAAAGCAAATCGAAGAAATGTGATGCATTCGAACTTCTGTTGCTACATGTTTAACCCATGCCTTTGACTGTGCCACTGTGTGATTCCTTTAGTGAATTGGCTCAAGAAAATATGAGGAGATACATGAGGGGATTGATCCTCAATTGCCCATATGCTTCCTTGCTTCGTTAGCACACTAGAACCCCGCAAACCATGGAGATAGTTGCAAATTTGTAAAATAGTTGCAGAATCATGTTAATTTTGTATCTAATTCAATCTTTAACATAATAATAAGGTACATTAACGAATATGAAAAATAAGACATATGAGAGTTTTTACCTTATCAAAATCTATGGTTTTACTGCTTTTCTTGTGTTGATAGCGATGATTAAAAGAGGGAAAAGGAGGTAAAAGGGTGTCAAAACAAAATAGTTATGGAACTCTACATTCCCCCACACTGAATATTTGTATGTCCTCATACAAAACACAAAATTGATATCTTTGTTTAACTACTACATTTTCTTGGACACTTCTGCCAGTGCATATAAATTCATCCTTTTCACTTTCTTACCAGTGATTGCCATCCTTGGTTTTCTCATAAGGACTTTGTATTTCAAGTTTATAACCTGTCTCTGTGAAGCCCTATTTTTCTTCTTTAGTTTCTTGTTCTTCTTAAACCACAAACTTACATGTAAAAGGCAGTTATCACTCTTAGCTAATTGGATTTCATTTTGTGCTTTCAAGGCTTAATTTTCACTTTTTAAAGTACCTGTTTAATGTCTCCAGTTCAAAGATTTCCTGTTTTAATAAATTGATTACTAGAGTTCTTATGGTTCATTAAATTGGTCTTCTTCTTCCTCTTGAATTGGAATTTATGTTCTTGTTGCATCCCTTTTCTCCAGGGATTCAATATAATCATAAAGCTCTTGCTGCACAGGATCAATTTTTGGCGCTCTTCGACCTGGACTCTGAGGGAGTGAGGTGAAAATTGGTGATGAAACCTTTGGTGATGAAACTCTTGGAGATGTTTTTGGAGAAATTCCTAAATCTTCTTCTGTCTCTGAGTTTTCTTTTGTCTCTTCATCGATATGCTATATGTTTTTTTAGGGTAAATCTTTTTTTGAGTTGAGTATGGTACTCCTTAGACCTATGACAGGGGTATTTTTGAGTTTTCTTCCTTTCTATTTTAGGCTTCTTTATTTGAGGTGAAATCTTTGTCTCTTTACTGGATTTATTTCTTCTAACATCTCTTTTGTTTATTTTCTCTAAAATTTCTATAAGAGAGTTGTCATCCTCTGATAGTTCCTGTGACTATTGTGGTTCTTGTTCCAATGTTTTATCAATTTTTCTTTTCCTTCCTCTCTTAGTTCTGCTGCTATTTGGCTTCTCATGAGTATCCTCCTGAAAATGATTCCTTACTGAAAAGCCTTCCCAATTGTCACCTATGTTTTGGAGATGAAATTCAACAAGTATTTTTACTAGACCATGGTGATACATTATATTATCTATGGACTGAATTCTCCTTTGAACATTCCCTGACATCGTTTTTAGACTATTCAACAAGAAATATGGAAGGTTTATCTCATTTTCTTCAAGAAAATTCATTAGCAGCCAAATATGATAAACAAACATACATCCAAACCTTCCTTTGCAGGTAACAAATTTTTGGATTATTAAAAGTAAATTCCTCCACTTACTTTTCAATGCCGTGCTTGAGATGCCCTTTTTGAAAATGGTGGTGTCCATTCTTGGTTTCTTTAGGAAAACCTTCCAATCTTCTCTTTCAATACCTCTATTTTTGACATGATGAAGAATGGTAGAAATGGGTGGAATAAACGTTCACAAGTGACAATAATAATGGCATATTAACGACCCAACAAATTTGATGTCTCATATCTCCACTTCAACTCCATCAAAAGCCCTGGCAAAGGATTTGTTCACTTCTTTATGGAAGCCATCGAATGTGTCTATAAATTCTAGCCACTACGCCCTTTGAAACAATTCTTTTGTCTGTGGATACCCGTCCAAAAATTTCTTCCCTGTTGGTTTTGTTCTGACTATCACTCCCATGGCTAAGAAGCTTTGTTCCAAAAATTGTTTTGTTTGAAAAGGTAGGACGACTTAATAGGGTTATAAGAGCGGAAAGGTTGAGGGTGTGAGTGATGGAATATGAGCAAAGGTAGTGAGGGTATAAGGGAATATGGAAGAACCTAACTATTAAGAGCATTTATGTTTATGATTTGAGCAATCGGATCAATGGATCAGGATGTGAGTCGGGATATGAGTTATGATGATGAGGAGTGAATGACGCACTATACTCGATTTGACATGATACTATCAAATCTTAGGAATAATGATTTTGATTTTCGGTAGTACCATGTCTATATAATTCAAATATGTAATGTTTTGATCCTTATTATTAAAGTAAAGAGTTGCATACCTTTGAAGCGTTTTCTTGCTAACCTTTGCTTTCCCTTTTTATGTTGTCTTCAAGTACTTTGCAGTGGAGGGAGTCAACCATTCCTTCAATTGTATCATTAGAAGTTTTTTCCAAATTAGCTACAGAAATTTGTCAGAGCTACAAAAAATCAGCAATTTTATATCCATTTTTTTTTTTTAGAAAGAAAGGGATGTAAGAAAAATGGAATTTTAGAAAATGGGATAC
Source organism: Pinus taeda (assembly GCA_000404065.3). Classification (NCBI taxonomy): domain Eukaryota; kingdom Viridiplantae; phylum Streptophyta; class Pinopsida; order Pinales; family Pinaceae; genus Pinus; species Pinus taeda. Next base: position 99,928 of record APFE030344330.1, on the reverse strand, counting down.
AAAGAAAATTTAAGATGCCAAGAATTCTTGGTTTTCACCTTGAATTTTCTGCATAAACATGCCAACGATCATTGGTTTTCATGTTGATACATATTTAATTTATTTAATTTATTTATTTTTTATTTATTATTATATTATTTATTTTTTTTTTTTTTTATATATTTCATATGAAAAATAAAGTTTTTAAGATGGAGAAGAAGAAGAATTCTTCTTGACCAACTTCAAATCAAAGTTGTTATGGAAAATCTTTACAAATTCCTCCTTTGTCAGTGGCTTATGATAGATCTTGAGTCGATGTCCATTCACTAAGAGAGGAACTTTTTATTCATCAATAGTCCTAATTAACACTACTCCATTATCAAAAACATTTTCAATCTCATAAGGCCCAAGCTAGTGAGTTTGAAACTTTCCTTGGAAATTTTTGAACTTTAAATCAAAAAGTAATGCCCAGTGTCCTACTTGAAATTTTCTTTCTTTAATGTATTTATCATGCCATCTGGATCTCTGTTGTTGGACTAAACTAGTCTTTTGGATAACATCTTGCCTTATTTCATCAAGCTCATTGAGTTGTCCCATTCTTTGCTTTTGTGCTTCTAATAAGCCAAGTCCCAACTTGATTGTTGTCTTATGTGTCTGAATTTGGAACTCAATTGGAAATAGGACTTGCTTCCCATAAACAAGTTCATAGGGAGTATGTCCTGTAGTGCTTCTCCACGTGGTACGGTAGGCCCATAAAGCTTCTGGAAGCTTTTCTACCCAATCTCTTATGTGCAAGTGAATTGTCTTGGTGAGGATTTGTTCAATGACTTTGTTGGTAGATTCTACTTGTCCATTTGCTTGTGGATGGTATGGAGTAGATTTTCGATGCTTGATTTTATACTCTTCCACTATCTTTTGCACTACTCTGGATTTAAATTTCTTTTCTTGATATGTTACAATTTATTTTGGGACACCAAAACGAGTAAAAAATTCCTCAAAAAGAAATGAACCTATAGCATTTTCAATAGCAAAATAAAGTGCTTTAGCTTCTACCCATTTAGTAACATAATCAGTTCATACAAGAATACATATTTTTTTTGTTTTGCAAATGGATTAATTGGTCCAACAAAATCCAAAGCCCATTTTTTCAAAAGGTTCAATGAGTACCTGAGGTTGTAGTGGCATTTCATTTGAACGAACGGGTTTCCCCATTCTTTGACAATTATCACACCTCTTAACATATTCCTCGGCATCCTTAAAAATGGAAGACCAATAATATCCTAAGAGAATGACTTTATAAGTAGTTCTTTTGTCAGCAAACCGACCTCCACATGGTTCACCATGGAATGCTTTAAGTATCTCAGGTATTTCATCTTCTCTTACACACCTTCATATGATGAGATCTAGTCATGTCTTGTATAATTCTTCATTTATCCATGAATAAGATGCACTTGTTTTGATTATTCTTATCTTTTCTCTAGGAAACAAACAGGAGGGTAACTTCCCTGTAACCAAATAAGTAGCAATATCTGGAAACCAAGGTGATTTAGTAGATATTTTTTCAAAAGATACTCATCAGGATACTTATCCTATACAAGTGTATCATTGTTATAATTTTGAATTATAGATAAAAAATCAGCAATTGTGTTTTGTTTTCCAGGTCGGTCGAGAATGGTGATATTAAATTCTTGTAACAGTAATAGCCATATTGTTACTCTACCATTAGTTACTGGTTTGTTCATTAAATATCTAATGGCAGAATGGTCTTTATGAATGAAAGTTTCATAGCCAGTGATGTAATGTCTGAATTTATTAATGGCATGAATGATAGCTAAAATATCCTTTTCAATTGTAGTATAATTTAGCTCCGCAAGAGACAATTTTTTACCGGTATAATAAATGGCATAAGGAGTGAGATATTTTTGTCCTAACATAGCTCCTAGAGTTGTGTCTGAAGCATCAGTTGATATATGAAAAGGAAATTTCCAATTAGGTCCTTTTAAGATAGGTGTTTCATGTTGCAATTATGATGCATGTGTTGTACTTGATGGCAACCCACTTGTAGCAGAACATCTCACTCGTATATGGTAACTAGATGCATCTACAGAAGAGATATCAAATGTGATAGAATGCATGACAGTAGTGTTTTCAGATGTGATGAAATGCAGGATAGCTTCGAAGAATTACAGTTCAGACTACAAAGAATGAAGAAAGAGAGGTATACACAGGTTCACTATATACAAGTAGCGTATAAGTACACACGCACTTTTACAGAAGGAAAAGCACGTATAGCTTTTTTGGTCCGAAAATGGTATTTTGATCCATGGTATTTGGTCTGAGGTATTGACCCTAGGTATTTGGTCCAAGGTGTTCATCCTAATTGGTTTTGGTCCATGGTATTGAGAAAGGCCTAAAACTATAAAAGGAGGAGAAGATCATTAGGCCAAGGAGACAAGCATTGAATATTTGATAAAAGGGAGAAATCTAGTATGCAGGTTATGGGTTTATGATGCTCTACTTGATCTGAACCAAGGATAAACCTTATAAGTTGATGGAGGACAAGACCTAATGACGAATCGGGATCTTAAGGCTTGGAATGAATTATCTTTATATGGTTTGATCATGTTTATTCTAGATTTGTATACTGACGCATGTGTTGTTCTATAAATATTATGATCTGGGTATAACTAAAGTCTGGAATAGCTGCAAAATTATAAATGAATATTTACAGATGTATACGTTGGTTCACTTTGGTAAAACCGCGTATACACACAGGCTCGACACATCGAAGCAGCGTATACCTTATGAACTATGATGTTTGAGGTTACAGTTGGTTCTGGTTGTTGATGTAGAGTTCTGGGTTTTTGCTTTATGTTCTGGTGACTACATTCTGGTAACAGTGTTCAAATTGACTGATTGTGACTTGCTTCAGTGATGATGGAGGAGATCTAATAATGGATCAGGATCATAATGACTTCTCATTATATGATTTTATGGACTAGATCTGGTTACTGACACATGTATTATCCTTTATATGTGATGATTTGGGTATGTCTATAGTCGGGAAGAGTAGTGAAGTTATAAGTAAGTATTTGCAGATCTATACGCTAGTTCGCTTTGATGAAGTTGTGTATACATGCTGGTTTGGCTCTTCCAAGTTGCGTATACACTCTGATGTATGGTTTTGAGGTTACAACAGGTTCTGAATGATGATGCAGTGTTCTGGGTACAAATCTGTGTACTAGTTACAGTGATCTCTCTATTCCAGTTGATTTGTTGAAGTTGATTAAAGTATAAACGAATGTTTGATTCAGTTGTGTCAAAGATTCATGGATTGATTGACTCAGCTATGGTTGATTCAAAAAGTGATGATTGAGTTTCAGTGATTAGTTGATGTAGATGTATTTCATGGTTGTATTACAGTGGTGATTGATGTTGAGCTTCAATGTAGTTGATGGGTCCAGTATGAAAATTGGATGAAACGTGGCCTTTAGATTATGATGTTGTGTTCCAAGAGTATCTAGTATGAAAATTTATGAAACGTGGTACCTGGAAGAAGAGAGAAGGTTGTATCCTTCTGTAGGTCGTGCCTACGTGATAATAAAGATATCAGCTATTACAAGAGCTAGGGGGTTTTAGCTCCCTTCCAATAGAAGCTGGAGAACAAGAGAAGGTTGTAGCCTTCTACAGGTAGATGCCTTCGTACTGGTATGTGTGTTGCTTATGTGTGATGGTTCTTTCTGTTATTAACTGCACATGGTTACTATTTAATGTTTAATAAACTACTATTGCCCAAATTAAAGATCAACATATGATGAATTAACTGAATCATTAGTTTGCTAGATATACACTTGTTTCCTTAAACCTAGTTGCGTGCACACGGGAGTTACCTTCATTGAAGTAGCATATATGAAATTGAGTATGAAAAGAAAAAGATTATTGAATTGACTAATACTGATTCACCCCCCCCCCCTGCCCACCTCTC